>PVJS01004500.1:0-59603 GCA_004027185.1 Glis glis
ACACACACACACACACACACACACACACACACACCAGAGCCAGTTAGTATTTTCTTGAAATTTAATTCAGATAGTCCTAGTCAAAGATATGATTTAAACTTTATAAATAAGGCCTTAAAATTTTATGAAAATTATTGGCTTGGTTCTAATTAGTAGTTTGAATACATGTTATCATATTTAGGAAATGTTTCATCAAGGAGATCACTCTTAGGCAATCTTTTTTATTGGTGCATTAGAATTATACATCCTGACGCAGTCCAGGGTGACAGAGGCATACATGCACACAGCACTTGTTGAGCCCTCCCCAGTTCCCGCCCCACTCCTCCCTCCATCTTCCTGTGCTTCCGGTGATTGGCTTTGATGAGTTTGTGTATGTACATTATGTCCATTGAGGTGTTTCCCTCTTAGGGAAATTTGAAGAATTTTTTAAAATTGCAAAATAGAAAGGAAGTAAAATAAATGCATCTTAAGATATTGCTACTTTTAAAGAATTATGTTATTCCATGTGTGCCAAACTAAAATGTAAATTTTGATTGTTTTTAATTTTAGAAAACTGAATCTAAACTTATGTTTTCAGCTCCAAAACCAAAATGGATTAAGCAAAGTATCTAAATATCAATATTATTTAATGTTATAATTATGATATTGAATGTATAATTGAATACCTCTTAGAATATTCAAGATAATAATTCCTTACTTTAGCAATATTGAAATTGATTTCAATATTTCAGAAAGGGATAAAACTCACTTTTTATGAGGATAAAGTCTACTTGATCTAAGAATGCAAGCATTGAAACTGCTGTATTTAATTCTCTCTCAAGCTGCATCTGAGGGTCTCTACTGGATTCAGATGACTCTCCAATGACATATATATTTTTAAAACATACATTTTATTCTAATTACATTTTATTTTTTATTTCACTTTGCCTCAGATCATTTAATTGCCTTTATATGTGCCATTTTTGTTTCTTATTATCATTTAATTATATCATACCAATCTCTAATATTATATAATAGTTTTTATGAAATAAACACTTTGAATGTGAGCAATTTATTTTGTAAAGTTAAAAGTTCCTCTCTTTGGGAATCGAAGGAAACATTACACATATTACATTTTGATTTTTTTAACCTTTAGTAAGAGATCAGCAACTCATTTAACCTCTTAAGTCTATTTCGCCTACTCGGAATTATAATTATAGCTGTTGACTAGATTGTTTTGAAAGTAATTGAACATTTCTAATTATATTCTCATTTGCAGCCTAGAAGTTCAATGACCAAGAAATCTAAGAAAGTAATCTATAAATTATAAATTGCTATTCAAATGTTATGTGCAATTTTAAAATCTGTGTTCTTTTCAAAAGTTTATATTTGGAAGCTGGAAATTACCCAAAACAAGAACTGGCTGTCTCTGTGCCTTATTTGCAAAACATTTCTTCAGAAAACTCTTATCTGTGTTACTGTCATTACACAGTTTATTATTTTTAGAAAGATAAAAACTGCTGAGATTTATTAGGAATGAATCTTTCTTAATAAGACTATAGTACCTGAAGACCTGTTAACAGGTAGGAAAGTCAGAATTGACTTTTTATAACAGTTAACATATAGTGTATGAAAATAATCCCATCCCACAGACATAGTCTGCTAAACCATCAAAATGTTTGTAAACTTTCATCTGCCCTCATAAAGGCTACAGTTTATTATAGCATTTTATTTAGTTTGTGCTTTATTTGGTTTGTTTATAAAAACTTGAAGGAAACACTGTCTTCACAAGTACATAGCACTTGAGAAAACTAAAGGACATATCTAATATGTTACTCTAGGCCTTGTTTTAAATGTCCTGTGTGAAATGCCATATATATATATAATGCCTTCAAATAAGGATGTTTCAGACATCTGGCAAGAAATGTGGAGGCCACAAATTTAGAGTTAGGGTTCAGGGATAAATTCTCTGTTCCTGTATTAATATTAAAATTAATTAGCATTATTAGTCTTAATAATAAATTCAGGATTTATTTTGAGATAAATTACTACTCAAAATAAAAAATACATTGAAAATCAAAGGTATATGTCAGAAATAGAGTTCCTAGAACATGAAGAAAATGTTGAAAATTATTCTCATGATCTGGGAAGACTAAAAGTAAATAAAACTGAGGCAAAAGATCAGACTGAAAGCAGTTGGTAAATTCCTCCATTCATAGACAGTATCAGTGGCTCTGCTATTGGTAAAGGAAGAAAAACCAAATGATAATAAATTACTGCCACTATAAACCACATTAGGATTAGGGACTCAAATAATAAGTTCACAACTTGATACCCATGATTAACAGCAAATATGGACCCTCCAGGAAAGTCCTGGAGAAGCTCATTCAAAATGTCCTAGTCATAAACCAGGCACAGTGGCCCATACCTGTAATTTCAGTATTTGGGGGGCTGAGATGAGAATCACAGGTTTGAGGCCAGCTTCAGCAAATTAGTGAGACTCTCAGCAACCTAGTGAGACCCTGTTTCTAAATAAAAAACCAAAAGGTCTGGGGTGTAACTTGGAGGTAGAATGCCTCTGGGTTCAGTCCTCAGTACCAAATAAGAACAAAAACAAAAACAAAAATGGCCTAGTCCTTCACTACACTATCAAAGGTAGTTGCTAGAAGGAAGTACTTGATGTTTTGAAAACAAACAAAAATCATGTGAAAAAAGATGTAAGGAGCAGAAAAAATATTTTTAACTCCTATAACATTTTCTATGTCATCAAAATTTAATTTTTAAGGACTCTGAGAAGCTTTATAAAACATTAGCAAAGTGAGTTTTATTATCTTATGACTGAAGAGTTGGAGGGCTGTTGATTGGCCTGAGGCAACATAAAAAGTCACTAAAAGATCTTGTTCTAAGTATCCGGAAATCTCCTAATCATCCCTTCAGAAGAAAAAAAGTAATTCAAAAACTTGAGTGCATTAAGAAGTCTGTTCCCTAATAGTCCAACATTAGCATAAATTAGCTAATTATTTGTTAGCTATATATTCATTACACTCATAAACAAAGCAAAATCATTATGCAGGTCAGTTTATTGAAAGTTCAATCTCAGAAGTACAGTTTTCTCAGGCACTAGCTTTCTCAGTCAACTATCTCACTGCCATAATCCAAAACAACTGACCACACAACTTAGAGGAAGCAAGATTTATTTGCTCACAATTTTTGGAGATTTAGAGGTTCAGTCCATGAAAGGCTGGATCTACAGAGCTCAGGGCATGGTGGCAAGGAGCAGGAAGAGAGAGCAGGGGGAGAAGACCTTATATAATTCCCAAGGCCACACCCCCAGGGAACCCTCCTTAACAATGAAGCCCTGCTTCTGACATATCTACCTTGTTTCTGTGGGGGCTAGGGGACATTGTAAATCCAAACCTTTACAGGGGCTGTCCTACTACTATTTTCTCAACTTCAATTTGACAAAGAAAATAGCAAAACAACAGATGTTCCACATACTTTGACTATGGCTTAAAAAAATCAATAAATACCAATCCTAACCTGGATGAGCTAATGTTAAGTGGAGGAGACAAATGTAGATAAGTCATTAAGTTACATGTTTCCAGCTGCTGCCATAGAGGTACAGAGTGAGCAACTGCCTGGCGCTAGGCAAAGACAAATGATTTCTTAGAAGACATGAATCGGAATGAATTCAGGAATGATATTCAACGAAAGAATTTTCATTTCTGAAAATTTAAAAAGCTATAAGAGAGCACTTCATATAATGCTATGTACATATACAAAATTATCAATACCAACCTCAATATCATGTATGGGGACGGAGGGGGGGTGTGGTGGGATCAAGAGGGAAGCTCACCAAGTGCTGTGTGCACATATGTGTTCCTATCACTCTGAACCTCAATATGCTGTATAATTACAATGCACCAATAAAAGTATATTAAAAAAGGAAAACTTAGAAGGGTGTCCGTCCCTCACTGACTGAGAGATTGAGTTGAATAAGAAACGGAACCGTAGAAATTCCATGAGTACAAATAGTAAAGAAAATCTGCTCTCAACCACCAAGTCTTTCCCACAGGCCTTTACTGAATGCATACAAGTAGTGCACTGTGGAGAGGCCAGAGCAAGGGCTGAGAGAGCTCCCAGGCAGGCACGGCCTTCCTTGAGTACCAGGCTGAAGTCTCTTAAGACTGGCAGCAATACAGGGAATAACAGCATTCACTCTGTAGCATTCCAGGCTTTGATAGGTAGGAAGCAGTGACTCTGGAAGCCTAGGAATTCAGAGAAATCCAGGTGCCATACACTCTTTCCAATTTCACTTTAGAACAATGATAAGATGAACCCAATACTGTATGATAAAATAAGTCTAACAGTTTTCAAATGATAACAGAATATATGTTCCAATCGCAATGGTGCTAGAGGGATAATTAATAACATGACGATATCCAGAAAATCTCAACATATATCTCAACACTAAGCCTCATAAATCTACACACAACATACAAATCTAAAAAGCAATCACAGGAGGAATAGAAAAACATTTTATAGATTTAAGCTAAAGAAAACAAAACACATTAAGCTCCAGAGCAGGTGTAGCCTTACATGCCCATGTTAGTAAAGAAGAAATGTGTGAAACTGAAAACATTCCAAAATAAGAAAGTTGTGAAAGAATAGCAAGTTAAGCTGATATTGTGGCACAACTACTTTCAAGTTCTGTATCCAAAATTCATATCCAGGAAAAATATTCTTCAGCAGGAATCAATCGATATATACTCAGATGAAGGAAAACAACAGGTTTGGTCACCAATGAATCTTCCTTAAAACAATGGCTACAGGAAGTCCTCAAAACATGAGATGATATTAAAAGGAATCTTGCAACATCAGAAAGGATAAAAAACATCCAGGTGTGGTGGCACACATGCCTTTAATCCCAGTATTTGGAGGCTGAGAAAGGAGGATCACACATTTGAGACCAGCCTCAACAACTTAGTGAGACCCTCAGCAACTTAGCAAGATTCTGTTTCAAAGTAAAATAATAAAAAGGGGGTCTGGGGGTGTAGCTCAGAAGTAGGAAACCCCTGGGTTCAATCCCCAGTAACAACCAAAAAAAAAAGAAAGAATGAAAAACATAAGAGGTGTTTAAAAACTAAATGTCTTCTTAGTTTTCTAAGATATGTTTCATGGTTAAAATGACAATTATAGTACTGCCTGATGTGTGTCTCAATGTAGAGGAAATATTTAAAACAATTATATTTCACTTGTTTTTAAAAGATATGTTGCACTGGGTGAGGTATTTTTAGTTGACAGTTTGGTGTTTCCCCCTGAGAATTTTAAGGAAGTGTGCTCTCCTGTCTCCCTGGCCACGTCGTTTCTGGCAGGAGAGCTGGCATCCTCTTCTTGTCCCTCTGTATGCCTTCTGTTTTTCTGTGGCTGCTTTTAGACTTTTTCCCTCATCTGTTGTTTTGAGCGTCCTAATTACAATATGCCTAGGAAACACTTTTTGTAATTTTAAAAATATAGGTTTATGGAGTTTCTCAGATGTTTTAGTTTGTAGTTTTTATTGGATTTGGAAAAATTTTATCTATAATTTCTAGGAATATTTTACTGTCTACTCCCTCTGTCCTTTTTCCCCAGGACCCCAATCTCATATATATATGAGATTAAAAAAGAAAAACTTAGAAGGGTGTCCGTCCCTCACTGACTGAGAGATTGAGTTGAATAAGAAACGGAACCGTAGAAATTCCATGAGCACAAATAGTAAAGAAAATCTGCTCTCAACCACCAAGTCTTTCCCACAGGCCTTTACTGAATGCATGCAAGTATTAATATCATTATTTGAATTTGTTCTACCATTTACTGATGCTCCTTTGTATAATACTGTTTTTGAAATTTCATTTTCTTTCAGTGCATGATTTTGGGTGATTTCTTCCTTTTTCTTTTCATGTTTTTGTTTGTTTTGCTTTTTGTTTTTGTTTTGTTTTGTTTTGTTTTGTTTTGTTTTGTTTTGTTTTGTTTTGTTACTGGAGATTGAACCCAGGGGAATTCTACCTCCAAGCTGCTCCCCCCAGCCCTTGTAATCATTTTTATTTTTAAACAGGGTTTTGCTAAGTTGCTGAGGGTCTCATTAAGTTGCTGAGGCTGGCCCCCAACTTACAATCCTCATGTTTTGGCCTCCCAAATACTGGGATTACAGGTGTGCACCATTGTGCTCAGCTTGATTTTAGGTGACTTCTATTGCTGTGTGTGTGTCTGTGTGTGTATAGTACTGGAGATTGAACCTGGGGGCATTCTACTTCTGATCTACACTTTTTTATTCTGATATGCCCTTTTATTCCTTATTTTGAAACAAGGTCCCCCTAAGTTACCTAGGCTGGCCTGGAACTTGTGATCCTCCTGTCTCAGCTTCTAAAGAATTGGGATTACAGGCATGCACCATGGTGCCTGGCTTCTGTTGCTGTTTTTAACTTACTAATATTTTTATTTCTCTAATGTCTACTCTTATCACCATTCCTATCAGTGTATTTTTCATTGCACAAAATTTAGACTTCATCTACAGAATTTGATTTGTGTCATTTCCACATCTATGTGTCATAACTATTCCATATTATAAGAACAATTTTAATGTCCTTATCTTCTAACACCTGAGTCTGTCTTGGTTGGTTTTGACTGAATTTTCTCCTGAATATGAGTTTTGTTTTCTTGTTTTGATTTCTGAGTACTTTTTTAGATTGGATGCCAGACATGTAGAACTTGGCTTTATCAGGGCACAGATATGTGTTTTGGAACTCATTTAAGTCAATGGGAAAGAGTTTGATTCGTACAGGTCTTGCTTTTAATTTTTATAAGGCAGTAGCAGTATGACATTTAGAGTAGGGTTAAATTCTCCTCCTTGCAGAGGCAAAAACCTCCTGTGCTCTGTACCCAATGCCTCATGAATTATGGGTTTTTTGTCTGTTTGTAACAAGTGCTTGTGGCAGTCCTGTTTAGGCACTCAGCATTGTTTCCTCCACCAACAGGAGTCTGACTTGCTTCTTTCCCAGGCCTGGGATAGTATCTTCACACACATGAGCTGTTTGATGCTCAGCTGAGTACTTGGGGAGATCCCTCTGTGGACCTCCAGCGTTCTCTGTTAAACTCTTCTCTATCCTGAGGGCCTTGCTCTTCCTACACTCTCAGCTCTGTCTCCTGCACTCAGAGAGTCAATGGGCTCCAACTGTATACTGTGCGCCTGTGCTACAGCCTAAAAACTTGTAGCATAAAGCTGCGGCAAGTGTAGGACTCATTGTTTCTCATCTTTTAGGGACTATTTTCCTTTGTTCCCAGATAAATACTGTCTTTCAAACTATTGTGTCATTTTCTAGTCAAGTAGCAACACAAAATTTGGCCCCTATTCCTCCATATTGGCAAGAAGTACAGATACATATGAATGAAAACATTTGGTATCAGTACAAGGCTGAAGGAAATTTGGTCTCAAATGGCATTGCTTAGAACAACAGATCGTAACAGGTTTTCTTTAGTAGCTTAATAGTTTGAATGTACAGGCTGTCGTGTGTAGCACCAGGTCTCTGTGATAGGGGTGCAAGAATCTGTTCTGAAGTCACAATGTTGAAGAGGTATGACCTCTCCAAGCCCCACATAGCAAGAGTTTCCAATTCAACAAGGCGAGGGTGACAAAGAGTTTTACCTGTCCAACTCTACTGCCTCCTTCCTTCTCACGAATGACCTCAATTCCTTCTCATTAGATGTTGACTCAATTGCCTGTGAGACCAGTAACTGTTATGTTGCACTACCAAAAAAGCCCAGATATTTTCTGGACCTTCCTTGGCTATCATTTTTAAAATCATATATTGAATTAATGAATGTCTTAACAAAGTGGCATTAGTCAGGAGGAAGGCAAGAAAGGAGAATGTGGAGGAGGAGAGCAAAAAGGACAAGGGAAGAGAAAGAGGGAGAACATGGCAACTTGAAAGCCTATGGATGGGATGAAAGTCATGAAGCCACCTCATGGGGGAAAGATAGCACAATGGAGTGACAGCGTAGCTGCACATTCACTACTGCAGCCATGAGCTGATGAGCTAATGAGCTTCTGACATTTGATTGATGCCAACTGAGATGTATTGTGTATTGCAAGTATAAAATATATACCAGATTCTGAAGACTTAGCATGAAAAAAACTCTGTTCATAATTTTTTATTGATTATACATTGAAATTATGTTTTAGACATAGTGGAGTAAACAAAATAACTATTAAATTAATTTTACCATGTTTTTTCCACTTTTATAGTGTGGTGACTAGAACATCTAAAATAACATACGTTATTTGCATTTACAATTCCCACTATATTGATTTTACTATTTCTTTTTTGTGGTACTGGGGATTGAACCCAGAGGCTTTCTACATCTGAATTATACCCGAGCCCTGTTTTATTTTTATTTGGGAACAGGGTCTCACTAAGTTGTGGTGGGCCTTGCTAAATTACTGAGATTGACTGCGATCCTCCTATCTCAGCCTCCCGAGTACTGGGATTACAGGTATGTGCCACCATGCCTGGCTTTATATTGATGTTTGATACTACTTTTATAGTGTTGTTCTTAATCTGTTTGGTTCAAACACTTCAATATAATATATAAACTTTCTCAATAAGAATATATAAGTGGCCGGGCGTGGTGGCGCACGCTTGTAATCCCAGTACTTTGGGAGGCGGAGACCGGAGGATCCAGGTTCGCGGCCAGCCTCAGCTCTCTCTCTCTCTCCCTGTTTCTCTCTCTCTCTCTCTTTCTCTACTTAGTGAGGCCCTCCGCAACTTCATGAGACTTGGTTTCAAAAATAAAGTATAAAAAATAGGGCTGGGGGTATAGCGCGGAGGTTGAATGCCCCTGGGTTCAATCCCTGGTACCAAAAAAAAAGAATACATAAGTGAAGAAAATTATGGATATAATTCTAAGGATTCCTCTGATGTATTGAATGTAGGCATATGGACACAAGTTAAAAATCCCTATTATAGAAGGAATGCTATCATCATACCAGCCATGTTATCTCAGAACATAGAGAAGACAATGCCTCTGCCCTGGGTTTTGCATCAGGCTTCCTGGGAAAGGTACACAAGAACAGAGGAATAAAAGGCCTAAGCATTCTAACATTTCCCAAAGAAATCTTTGCTTCTTGACCAGTTGTTCAGTGTAGAATGTCTTCATACTGTCTACCTTAAAGTCAGATTCCAGAGGTAGAGACTTGCTTTGTCTTTTTCATATTTCACAAAAAGGGCAATCAGTCTCAATAGATACTTCTCGAAGAAATATGTGAAAAGTGTTCATCATTAGTAATCAGGGAATCATGAAGAATACAAACAATAATAAATGCTGGTGAGGAGATGGGGAAATAGGAACCCTTATAGACTGCTGGTGGGATTGCGAGTTAGAATAGCACCATGGAAATCACTTTGGAGGTTCCTTAGAAGACTGGGTATGGGACTTCCATATGACCCAGCTATACCACTCCTGGGCATCTTTCTAAAGGAAATGAAGTAAAAATATTGTAGTGATACATGCGCGTCCATGTTTATAGCAGTATAATTCACAATAGGCAAACTATGGAACCAGCCTAGGTGTCTGTCGAGAGATGAATGAGTTACCAAACTGTGGTATATACGCACAATGAAATTTTACTTAGCCATAAAGAAAAACAAAATTACATAATTTGCAGGAAAATGGGTGGAACTAGAGAATATTATGCCAAGTGACATTACCCAGTCTCGGAAAGTGAAGGGTCATATTTTTTTTTTCACCTCATATGTGGAAGTTAGAAAAAAACCGGGAAACAAATGGAAGTTGAATTAATGTGGAGAGAGACTAGTAGAATGGTAGAAGGGGGTTTGGGGAGGGAGATAGGGCAGGAGGGAGGAGACTTGATGAAAGAATCAGCTGAAACAATCCTATGTATACTTGTGAAGCTATCAATACCAATTCCAATATTATGAGTGGGGAGGAGGGAGAGGGATGGGATCAGGGTAAATGCATTAGGTGCTAATACATGTACGATTCCATCACACTAAACCTCAATATGCTGTATGGTTACAGTGCACCAATAAAAGTACATTAAAAAACAAAGAGCCGCAACATAATATAGCACTAGCCACAGATCTGAGCGGTTCTTCATGTCCCACTTAGTATCAAGATCATATAGTCTAGGCATTTGGGGATTATATTTCATAGCCATAAAATCACAACTGTGAAATACGAATTCTTAAAGCATCAGCAAACCTCAGAAAAACTTGATTGATAGTGGTAGAAAAAATAAGATTATCAGCAGTATATGATCTGATGTTAATTTGATTGTGATTAGATGCAATGCCTTCTATGTCGGTGTCACCTCTGAACAATGAGCCTTTCCATAATAAACTAGGACCCAAGCTAAGAGCTAACATGTGGAAGAGTTTCCTATTGGAGTAGTTTAATCATTGAACATCACCTTCTAAACTGAAATCCAAGGAGAAGTCCCAGGAGAATTGGATAGTCACTCTGTTCTAACATGAGAACTTGGCAAAAATTTCATTTATCTGCTTGCTTTGTAGACACTCTCACATTTTCTCTCTTTTTTGGGGGGGTGACTTAAAAAGTATTTTATTGTAGCTGGGCATGGGAGCACACTCCTGTAATCCTTGTACTTGGGAGGCAAAGACGGGGGGGGGTCGCAGGTTCAAGGACAGTCTCAGCATTGTAACAAAACTCTCACCAATCTAGCAAGACCTTGTTTTAAAATTTAAAAAATTAGAAAGGGTAGGGGTGTAGTTCAGAGACAGAATGCCCCTAGGTTCAATCGCCAGTACGAAAAAACAAAATAAAATTAAAAATATCTATTGTATACTAAAATTATAATATGCCTTTATTGTTGCAGTGTAGTCTCACATAATAAAGTTAGAGATAAACATGCACCCAGCATTTTGTGAGCTTTCCCCTGGATCCCACCTCATTCCCTCCCATTCCCCATGCATGATATTGAGATTGACGTTGATAATTGAGCATATGTACATAACGTCAATGAAAGTGTTTCCTTCATTAATTTTCCCTGCCCCCCCTCCCTTAAATACCCCCATTGTTCCACTGGTATTTCTCCTCCATAATCAAAAATCCCTCTTGTATCCCAATTACTCCTTAGCTCCATATATGAAAGAAAACATATGACCCTTCAATTTCTGTGACTGGCTAATCTCACTTAACATAATGTTCCCCAGGTCCATCTGTTTTCTTGCAAATGACATAATTTTGTTCTTCTTTGTTACTGAGTAGAATTCCATTGTGTGTACAGTTGATATAATTATTTGAGTATACTGTTAATCAAATTATTAAGGCAAGTATCTTATGTTTTCCTTACAAATACTCCGTTGTCCATACAATTTATATTCTTCTATCCTGCTTTAATATTTAATTCTATTCAATTATATTATTTTAGTTCTAGTTAGAAATTAATAAATATTTATCCCGCATCCAATACTACAATGTGTCATGATGGAGACTAGAAGAAATTTTCTTATATACTTGATGCTTGCATTTTCCCGAGGGAAAGGCAACATTTTTGGTTGAACTATAGCTATAAAATATAATATTAAGTGAGCCATTTAAGGAATACACTAAATAAAATGTTTTAATAGAATGGTAAATGCTAGGAATGATACAAAAGTTCAAGAGGGAAAAATTATGCAAAAACTACATCAAACAGTCTGCTCTTAAAAGCCATATAGCTTTGAACACCCCAAATGAGTATGGAAAGTAGGCAAGCACCACAAAATTAGTAAAGTCAGTGTTTTTCATTCTTTTCTGTGATACATCTCACAGCAAATATAATATTTGTGAACTCATTCTAGTAAACCAAGAAATTCTTAATAGGCCAGACCAAGGGCTCTGGTTTTCCTAGGTCCTGCCTGGGTTCAGATCAGCTTGAGGATTTCGATATCTTTGCACATTTCAAACTAATCTGTGATATGGTTTTTAGAAATTGTTGATTCGTGGAACACCTGAGACAATCCTTCCAAAAAGATCACTGGTATGTTTTGGGGTTTGTTTTTGGTACTAGGAGTTGAACCCAGGGTCATTCTATCTCTGAGCTATACTCTCTCCCCAGCCTTATTTTATTTTTAATTTTGAAATGATCTCGCTAAATTGCTGAGAGTTTCACTAATATGCTGCGGCTGGCCTCAAACCTGATATCCTCCTGTCTCAACCTCCCAAGTACTAGGATTACAGGCATGAATCATAGCAGAGGACTTTGTTTTTGTTTTTAACTGTAGGATTCTATCATCTGATTCAAAGGCAGCAATTTGGTGCCAAATTAACAGCTATGAAATAGCCTCATATATATGGCAGCTCTGACAAAAAAATTTTTTTGTGGTATCGGGGATTGAACCCAGGGACATTCTACCTCTAAGCTGCACCCCCCAGCCCTATTTTATTATTATCATTTTTGAAACAGGGTCTCACTAAGTTGCTGAGACTGGCCACGAACATGTGCTTCTCCTATCTCAGACTCCCAAGTACTGGGAATACAAGCATGCGCCACCACACCCATCATAAAAAAAAGATGTCTTAAAACACATTGTCTGGTGGACTAGATCACAAACCCTCTTAAAGTTTTAAAGTGTGAATTTCAGAGAATACATCAAGTTTTTTTAAATGTGAAAACATTTTTTTAATATGGAATGCTTCATGAATTTGTATCTCATCTTTGCGCAGGGGCCATGCTCATCTCTTCTCTGTAATGTTCCAGTTTTAGTATTATATGTGCTGCCGAAGCAAGCCCAAAAGGTGAAATTTTTACAATAAAAGTATCTGATGAAGAGAGTGTTATTTCAGCTGAAAGAGATGAGAGTGAAACACAGAAAGAAAGAATTAAGGTGTCTCCTGATTTCATCCTTCTATCCCAGTACTTGGGAGGCTAAGACAGAAGGATCGAAGGTTTGAAACTAGCCTCAGCAACTCAGCAAGGCTCTCACCAACGTAGCAAGACCCTGTTTCCAAATAAAAAGCTAAAATAGGGCTGGGGGTATAGCTCAGAGGTAGAATGCCCCTGGGTTCAATCCCTAGCACCACAAAATAACACAACAACAATAATAATAACCAATATATATGTAGAGCTGAACATTATGAAATTTTCTCTTTCAACTAGACTAGGTTGTTACTATTATACTAGAACAATAAGTACACTTACAGCCCCCTTATGAGCTGAAAGAGAAACTTAAAGAGATTATGAGAGATCAGTAAGATGAGTTCATTCAATCTTATGCAAATCATAATGAAATTTTTTAACTACTGTGCTATAAACTCCAAAATTTGATCTTGCAACAAAACTAGAGCTGAATAGTTGAATCAACATGCCAGCCACAAACTCAATAGCTTATATGTTTCAGAAAATACAGAGACTATATGCCCTCAGAATATGGAAAGAGAAGAAAAACAGTATAGCCTCTTTCAGTCTGTAGAAATAATAGTGAGGTCCCTTTCTTCAGCATATTGAATTCTCCACAAAACATAAGGATTCCCTAGCTGAATAGATGTTTCTAATCCTCACTTTTATCCTTAAAAGATTTTGCAACTAACTTTGTTTCCTTCTTCATTTGTTGTATGCTTCCTATAGTGTTTCTAGGTTAAACTTTTCATCACAATATTTTATCACTGCATTACCATTTAATACAAAACCATATGACTTCTGAAAAGGTCTACAATAATTTAAGTGTCCCTAAGCACACCATTTCTCCAACTACATGCATTTTTTATACCCTAACTCTTATTGTAATGCTTATGATCAATAAAGATGCTTGCTCAGAAGTAGAATAAATTTGTGAACTATTAATATTTAATGTCTTGAGCCTTAAATCATTGACCACTCTTGCCTAAATAAAATTCTTTTGTGCTCTAGGTATGGAAACTCAAGTGGAAAATCAACAAAATCATTTATATTTGTAGAAGTTTCAGAAAAAATTCTATAAATATATGGATAAAACCAAGTTCTATCTAATTTATTTGTACTGAAAGTTCATGTCGAGGAAATGTATGTAAGGTTTGGATAACTTACAAGGAATTTGAATGGGATTTTGAGCCTGGAGGATGAATTTTCATTCCGTAATTGCAATGGTCTGGCTGATTCACAATCAGTATATAGGTATATTTAAGGAAGTTCCTAGAATTAATGGAAGGAAATGTCAGAAAATGAAGCCCAGAAGTTGCAAAAAACAAAAATATACATATAAAAGAATAAAAAACTGTCAGGCACGATGGTGCACACCTGTAATCCTACTACTTGGGAGGCTGAGACGGGAGGATCTCAGATTCTAGGCCAGCAGCAACATGTGGTTAATTTAGCAAGACCCTGTTTCCAAATAAAAAAAAAAATTAAGAGGGCTGAGCATAGCTCAGTGCTAGAACCCCTCTGGGTTCAATCCCCAGTACTACATATACATACACACACAGAATAAATAAATAAAATAGAAAACAATAGAAAAATCAAAATGAAAACACAGAAATGAGTTTGGTATCAGAACCACAACCAAACTGCGCACAGAGGTAGAGGAAAGAACATGTTATTGCTGGACTTTGAAGCCACCAGCAATGCCGAGGCCAGACAGTGCCTTCTGCGCCACCTCCACACAGCTCTGCGAGCCAGAATGTCATCCTTGACACTGCCACCAGGGTTCGGTGCACAATGCACACTGCAAATATCCATTCTAAACTCTTGCTTAGCCCTTAAACCACTCATTGAATTTTTTTAAAAAAACTAAATGAAAGTTTTGATTAGCTGCATGGAAGTCACCTTCCCACAATCTAACTTCCAAAGGTCTAAGAAAACAATTCTTTGGCCAAGGAAGTGAAAAGAAAAAAAAATAAAATACAAAAAAATCCTAAAAACAGTATGCCTCTCACATACCACTAAACCATCTGTGGAGCCTGTGCATGTGGAGGCACATATGTAAATGGGTGGTTAAGAATTCACACTTTGAAGTTGGAGTGACACTCTACTAGGTTTTGTTTTGTTTGTTATTTTGGTTTTGCGTGTGTGTGTTACCAAGGATTAAATCAACATCCCCAGCCCTCCCCCCCAATTTTTTGAAAAAGGGTCTCACTAGGTTGCTGAGACTGTCCATGATCCTACAATCCTCCTGTTTCAGCCTCCAAAGCACTGGTATTATAGATGTGCACCACCACATTTGGTACTACTGGATTTTAGTAATGATTCTGTCATCTCAATGGCTTGATAAATTTCATAATCTTACTCATCACTTGTAATCTTTCTGTGCTGTGATTCCCTTGTCTTTAAAATGGGCTTCAGGAAGATTTCTGCTTTCTATAGTTCTTGTGAGATTTGAATGGAATGATCCATGGTATTTATTACAGTGTAAGTAAGCCCTCCAGTGCTTAAATAAATTCTGTCAAATATTAGAATGTGATACATGCTTTGAAAAAATCAGAAATATCAAATGAAAGTGAGTGCTATGTGTGTAATATGTTATGAAGCTTGTTTGTTAATGAAAAATATTCTAGTCAACCCTGATTAATGCATCTAGTGAATACAAAATGAGGGGATGCTTATCAACTATTTGGGATGGCCAGCATAGCATTGGTCCCCAAATCCTACAAGCACACCACAAGAAATGAAGAATGTAGCCGGGCATGGTGGCTCATGCTTATAATCCCAGTACTTGGGAGGCTGAAACAGGAGGATTGCAGGTCTGAGACCAGCCTCAACAACTTAGTGAGGCCCTCCGCAACTTAGTGAGACCCTGTTTAAAAATAAAGAATAAAAAAATAGGGCTGGGAGTGTAGCTCAGAGGTAGAATGCCCCTGGGTTCAATCCCCAGTACTGCAAAAAAATAAATAAATAAATAAATAAATAAAACAGGACTGGGAGTATAGCTCAAAGGTAGAATAATCCTGGGTTCAATCCCCAGTGCCACACACATACAAAAAAAGTAATGTGCACCACTATCAGTCATGAGTATTGAGAGGGGGCAATGCACATATATATAACCTGCATTCAGCACTAGTGCAATATGAATAGGAAATAGTGTAGCTATGTGGGATCTGCATCAAGAATACACAATAGTTTTGCCTTATAAAATCAGCGAGTGTAGTCTGCCATATTTATAGCAGAGGGACAAACTATATGATTATCTCAATATGCAAATGGTTTGAAAAGTTAACATCTATTCGTTATTTAAACAAAACCAAGTTTAAAAAAATCTCTCAACCAACCTGGAAAATAAAAGAAGCTTCTTATTCTCTTTAATAATATCTACAAAACACGCATACATACATACACAGACATACATGTGTACAGGTGTGCATCCATATGTAGATATTAACACATATGTATGAAGTCAATTATCATTATTCCCCATAGTTATTATATGTACACTCATCACAAACACTAAATTAACAAATAATGAATCACTGCTCTTGGGGAATACATGGTCAGGTTCCTAAAAGCCTCCGGTCACAACATTTTCATCAACTGATCAATATATAACAATTGTTTTATATGTGTTTCTTTTTACATACATCTTTATAAATATATGCTGTTAATAAACTAACAGTGAAATCACAGATAGCACTATAACTCATGCTCGAATGCATGAATCCTATCTAATACATAGATTTTCTCTGGAAAGTACATCTCAGCATTCTGCTTAAGAACAGAAGACAGCACTTCAGCACTATGCTTGGTGGTCCTGTTAAACAACAATATCACCAACAAAAATCAGGAAAGGGCTGCTTGAGGTCCAATATCTGAAAACAGCTATTTTATTTATTTTGTCCAATATAGTATGTGTGAATATATTATATTTATACATATAAAGTATATATAATATACAATATATTATCTGTGAAGGTAAGTATGTTACCATTTCCTCCATCACTGCCACAAGCAGAAATGCTTTGTGAGTTTATTTAAAACAAAAATTGGAAGGTGCATTTGGCAGTTTCTGATAAAATTGAGTGCACACTTAGCATATGGTCCAGTCATTCCACCTCTAGATATCTACTCTAGAGAAATTATAGCATATGCTTTTGCTAAGATTTTTACATGAGTGTTTACTGTAGTTTTATTTTAATAGTCTAAAACTGGGAGCAGTTAAAATGTCCATCAATAGGTGAATAGGTAAATAAACTGTGACATATCCGCACAATGGAGCAAAAAGGAATGAAGTGGAGATACATGCAGTAGCAATATCTGAAAAAGATTTTACTAGGTGTGATAAGCCAGACCCCCCCAAAAAAAGAGTACATATGCAATTAATATGGATTTTGAGAACAGAGAACACTAACATATAGTGACAAAAAAACAGATCAGTAGTCCAAAGGAGCAAGAGGGAATTTGGGGGGATAATAGAAATATTTAATATATTGAATATGGTGGTGACTATTATTATATGTTTCTCAAAATACATTTAACTATCATGGTGGTGCACATCTGTAATCCCAGTACTTGGGAGGCTGAGACAGGATGATCGCAGGTTCGAGGACAGCCTCAGCAACATAGACTCTCAGCAACCTAACGTGACCCTGTTTCAAAACAAAAAAATAAAAAAGGGCTTGGGGTATAACATAGAAGTAGAATGCCCCTGGGTTCAATCCCCAGTACCACACACACACAATACAAACAAACAAGCAAATAAACAAACACACACACAATTAACTGGTCACTTAAAATGAGTGTATTTTTATGTAAATTAAACTTCAATAAAGTTTTTTTAAAGAAAACTTTTTTTAAATCACAAACGTAAATACAGCACTGCTGGCAGTGAGAGTTGAAACAAGAAGGCCGAGAATCACCTGCTTCTACCTTAGCTGAGGACGTGCATGTTGAGATATTCAAGAATTTAATCTATGTCTGTGTGTGAATGATCAAAAATACACACCGAGAATATTGATTTTGGAGTTAAAAATAAATTTTTGAGCTGGGCATGATGGCCCACACTTGTAATCCCAGTACTTGGGAGACTGAGACAGGAGGATCGCAGGTTCGAGGTCAGCCTCTGCAACTTAGTGAGACTCTGTTTCAAGATAAAATAGGGCTGAGGGTATAGCTCAGAGGTAGAATGCCCCTGGGTTCAATCTCTAGCACCAAAAAAAATGCAAGTAGGTGAATTTTCAAATCTAGAAACTGAAAATATTGAGGATAAATCATTCATGTAAATAACCACATCTGCATGGAAGTTTTGAAAGCTTTTCCTATTAGATGAAAAACAAGAAAAGGTTGTCTGCTGTCACCATATGTCTTCAACAGTGTCACAATCTTACTCAGTACTTTTAGTAAGAAAAATTCAAGTAAGAGTTGAAATTGAATAAAACAATTGGTATTCATAAATGATATGACTGGTGTGATAGTTAATCTAAGTTGTCAACTTGACCTGATCATGACACACCCAAGATTATGTGATTTTGGGTGTGTAACAGCAGATTAAAGAGAAAGCCCTGCCCTGAATGTAGGCAGCAGGATTCTGATACGTGCGACTCATTCCGAGGAAAGCGCATCTGCTCTCGCCTGAGATCCTCAGCCGCCGGCTCCGCCTTTCTCCGAAGAGCTCGATCTTCTCAGCCTCCTGCTCTTGGAACTGAAACTCCACCATCGTTTCTCCGAAGAAGCTTTCTGATCTTCACATCTTGGACTGGGACTGAATTAGTGGTTGCTCCAATCCTGAGACTCCAGCTCTTAGACCGTTCAACCATCCACTGGTTCCTCTGACCCTCCACGTGCAGTCAGAACCTGGGACTACATTGCTGCAAACTGTAAGCCATCTGATAAATCCTTTTTTTAAAATATACTCATTCTGTGTATTCTGTTAATCTAGAGAACCCTGTCCAATACAACTGGGTACTTTAAAATCCAAAACAACCAAATTTATGAATTTTGACAAGTTGAACATCCAGTTTCTTTCCATATAAAAGAAAAAAGTTAAATACAATATATTTATGTTTTATTATATATGGTTTATATTTTTAAATGCAATTCTATAATATCATACCAGATATCAGATTCTGAGGACTAGATCTAACAAAAGATATATAAGACATCTTTGGAATAATTGATAAAAAATTAGTGAGAAAAATTAAATGATACACATGCTCATGACTAAGAGGTCTTAATATTGTAAAAAGTCAATTGTCTCTAGCTTCATCTATAAATTCAAACTGAAATCACTGCAATTCATAACAGGGGTTTTACAGTGGAAACTGCCAATTATTCTGAAATGTGTATGTAGTCAAAGGGCCAAGAACGGTGACCACTCAGAGAAAAAACAGAGGGGATACTGGCTCTATTGAACATGACAATTTACTAAAAAGCTGCAGTAAAACATAGTAGCATTGGAAAAAAGATAGACAAATATGCCAAAGGAACTGAATAGCACATCCAAAAATGGGACATGTTTATGGAGATTTAAGTTATGGAAAAGTTGCAATACAGAATGATTAGATTATCATGACATTTATAATTAAAGACACTGGAACAACTGGGGAGTTGATCGAGTATACCTTTGGACTCTTATGTTCTGTATATACAAATGAATCACAGATAGATAGGTATCTTAATTATGAAAAGAAAAATAAGTATTTTTGAAGATAACAGAAGAGAAAAGTTTTATATCATTTGAGTAAAAAATATTTATTAAACAAAATTTAAAAAAACATTTACTCTAGAGGATAAAATAGGCTACATTATAATGAAGGTGTTTTTTCATTAAAATACACCACTTATTTAGCTAAAATGCAAGCCATCAAGTGGGAATGGCTATATCCAGCATAAATAACCTATGAAAGTTTCATATCTAGAATATATAAATATCTTCTATAGATCAATAAGAAAAGATCACCCAGAAATCACAGAAAAGGAAATTCAAATAGTTGATAAACATGTGAAAAGGTATTCAAGCTCATTTAAAATAAGAGAAATATACATTAAGAATCTAGAGAAATAATAAAAGCAATAATTTTAAATACAATACAGTAGAAAAACAAGTAAAAAATAAGCCATCATCATAAAACTTAAAATTGTGAACATTTTAAATGTTGGCAAGAATTTTTAGCAGCAAAAATATTTATACACTGCTGGTAGGAGTAAAGATTGGTGTAATGATATTGGGAAATACACTTGCCAGTATCAAATAAATGGGAATAAGTGCATATATTATACTTTACAATTCTATCATCAATTTATAAACTATGGAAAAGTGTGACTTTTTGAATAAATGTATATTATGTATAAGAATGGTCATAGCAGCATTGTTTATAGTAATCCTGAACTGAAAGCAATTCAAATGCAGATGCAAAAAAAAAAGATATGTGGCATACCCATTTAAAGAAATATTATATGGTAATAGAAATGAATACACTGCATTTTATTTTAGATGCACAGAGGAAAAGCCACACTCAAGAGAATATAACCTTCAACATTACAATATTGATTATATACACCAATACATACACATGCACATGTATGTGTGCAAATTTGGATAATAAAGCTGTAAGGGACAATAAGAAACTGAAAATACAAGTTTAAGGAAGAGGTGTGCTGGGGAAGGGGGCTTATGATATGGAAGAGATATGCAGGAACTTTTGGGGTTCTGATGCTCTTTTGTCTCTTTAAGTTTCCTCCACTATTCACTCTACAGTTAATCAAGTTGTACACTTATGATTTTTATCACATTTTCATGTATTTGTTACAATTTCAAAAGTTTAAAAGGTAAAAACATGAGTGTTTTCTTTAAAATAAGCAAGTATAAATGAATTGGGTCTATATGTGGTTAAAGGGAACTCCGGGTTTTATTAGCTTTAGGACTTTCTAGTGGTTTGGTTTGGTTTGGTTTGGTTTGGTTTGGTTTGGTTTGGTTTGGTTTGGCTTGGTTTGGTTTTACTGGGGATTGAACCCAGGGACCCTCTACCACTGAGCTACAACCATAGCTCTTTTTAATTTTGATTTTGAGACAGAGTCTCACTCAATTGCTCAAACTTGCGATCCTCCTGCTTCAGCTTCCCAAGTACTGGGATTACAGGCGTGCACCACCGTGCCCCGCTGGAACTTTCTGCTTTTATAATGAATGCCTTAATGATTCATGGACGAACACAGTGAACTATAATAAGTCATATAGAAATGGAAACTCCTATTTTTTACCTCATTTTGTTAGTAGGCCATTCAACTTTTTCACTAAAGGGGGAAATTGAGGTTAGAAATGTTCAGTGCTTCATGGGAATTCTCACCAGTAGTAAATACTAGAAAAGGATTCCTATTCGGATGATGTTACAGATGTGGCTGGCTTTGCCTCATTGGATTCTTCCTCCATTCCTTGCCTTGCCTGTCATCACCACTCTCTTTTTAAGGCTTTTGTTCATTGTTAAATGTTTTTGAGAACCATTACTACCTTAGTTTGTTCAGTCTGCTGTAACAAAATACCATACTGGGTAACTTATAAGCAGCAGAATTTTATTACTGAAGATCTGAAGTCTGGGAAGTCCAAGATCAAGATGCAGCAGATTCCATGTCTGGTGAGGTAGGTCCCACTTCCAGGTTCATAAAACAGCGCCTGCTGGCTGTGTCCTCACTTGGGGAAAGGAACTCTTTCTTCTACAAGGGCTCTCTGAGACCTTTTTTTAATATATTCATTTATTGGTGCATTGTAATTATACATTTTGATGTGTCAGGGTTGCAGAAGCCTACATGCACACATTGCTCATTTAGCCCTCCCTCAAATCCCACCTTATTCCCTCCCCCTTCCCTCCTTTTCGTGCTCAGCATAGTGATTGACTCTGATAAGTTTGTGTATATACATCATGTTCTTTAGTGTGTTTCCCTCATCCCCCCTCCCATCTCCCTCAGTTAAGTCGCCTTCTTTGCTCATCTAAAGTTTTCACCTTCTTTGTCTGGACCCCTTCTAAGTCCCATTTTCCCTAGCTTCCACATATTAGGATTACAAAACTATGGGATATGTATACAATGGAATTTTACGCAGCCATAAAGAAGAACAAATTACATCTGAGAACTCTTTTACAAGGGCATTAATTCCATTTCTAAGGGCTCTGCCCTAATTATCTAGTCAACTCCCCAAAGGTCTCACCTCCTGATACTGTCATATTGTTGATTAGGGTTCAACACAAAAATCTGGCAGAAACATTCAGACCCTAGGAGCTATGGTATAAGAAATGTGCTAATAACAGTCAGAGCAGAGTGGAAAGTCTTGAATTATAGTTTGTTAATGAGTAATGAGTTTATTTAGCCTTTGCCTCTCTAACATACATGAGTGTTACATATTTTGTATATGATAATTCAACTCGCATGTGGGCACAAACTCCATGGCCCATGAAATATCTATTCTTTAGGACTAAAGTAATACCTTAAAAAATCAGACATAAGCTCTCAATCTATATTGCATTTCCTGTCATACCCACAAGTGTATTAGCAAATACCAGAAATACCAAATGTGAGAGCAGAAGAGAAAACCTTTTTAGGATGGTGAGTGGTATATATGTAAAGATAGCATATAAAGATATCAAAAATAAACAGGATCGTAGAGGCTCACTAAGGAAGGTGTACAGGAGGCAAGAAGATACAGATCAGAAAGTTAATACTAGTAAATATTTTTGTATGTGTGGGTACTGGGGATTGAACCCAGGGGCATTCTACTTCTGAGGGACACCTTCAGTCCTTTTTTACTTTTTATTTAGAAACAGGATCCCACTGAGCTACCATGCACTGGCCTTGAGTCTATGATCCTGTCTCAGCCTCCCAAGTACTGGGATTACAGGTGTGTGCCACTGTGCCTGACCCAAAAATATTAAAACATGGGTTCTGCTTTTACCACCATGCACAGAAAAGGCTTCTACAGGATCTGTATAAAACTTAAGGATGACTCTGGTCCCAAAGCTTTCTTGGGTTCCATAAAAGTAATCCTAAATGTGCTATTTTTCATTTCCCTCTCTATGATTTAGTTAATAGTTCTACTTTTTTAAACGGTTTACATTTCTATCAAAATACTGTTTATAAACACCTCTTTAAATACTTTTGCATAAAAGATAGCTGATTGACAAAAGATTGCTATACCTTATATCTGTACCAAGTGCAACTTAATCCTGGATTTTATCCATTGAAGAAAGAATAATCATGGAAGTATCTCTTTTTTATAGTTATGGGCTTTATTCTAAAATTATCTGTGAGGTGTGCTGCTGTGAGATAATTGTATCAATGCTTCTTTTATTACTTCAATTGTTTTTTCTCTTATCTTACTTCCAATGCAGTCCAATATTTATTCTATTATTTAAATGAGATTCCTAGTTCAATAATAAAAAAAAATTCTAAAATGACATTGAAGCCAGAGCCAATAGTACACAGGTCAATAGTGATGAGGATCTTTCCTCTAAAGTATGGGGAGATATTGATCACCAGTCCTGTGTGAAGTGGAGCAGAAGCAGCAGCCCCTGGACAGTAATGAGGGAGAATCAGAATGAGGAACATGGTGCAAAGAACATGATATTGTCTGCACAGAGGGGCCCTGGACTCTATGCACCTAGTTCAAATTCTGAATAGCACTGCTAACTAGTTTTATAAACTTAACCAAATAATTTGATCTCTCTTTGTTTCAGATGTCTAATTTATAAGATAGAAAGCCTTGATTCAATAGTCTGCATTAATTTTAGTATCTTTCAGAATTTTCTAGTACCCAGGATGAGACATTATAAAGACTAGAAATCAGTAAGATACATATTTATATAATACTTAGAAACAATATGTAGGCATTAGTATCCTGTGATTCTAGCATTCATAAATGTTATCCCTGAAAAAGCAATTTAGCTAAAATCATGCACTGTTAAAGAACAGGTATGGGTTTTATCTGCAAATCTTTTAGACTCTAAAACTCATAGTTTTTTTTCACTAAGTAAAAAGAAAAAAGAGGAAATATGAAACTATAACATATGTAGTCCAGTCCAGGAGTAAGGATTTAACTTGGAATTATTTCTTTATTTCCTAAATCTGTAGCTAGATATTCTCTAACTTGATTTCTTGTCATAGCAACTTTTTCAGCCACCAAAGCAAATGGACAGGACACAGCAAAAGGAATGATGTTTGCAAGTATGTAGAGGTCATTTGTAAGTCAAGTCTTTTTAATTAGGGATCATCTATGTCAAGTGTCATGATCTAATGACAAGGCAAAGTAAAGTGAAGAATTAAAAGGCATAGGACTTGCAACAAATTGACTGTGTGGTTGAAAAGAGAATATTGCTGTATACAGAATAAGATAAAAGACAACCTGACAGAATATAAGCTTTGACTGTACAACACACACTAACCATAGACAAACGTAATTTCACTAGGTGTATAACCAATATAACTGGTTTCAGATTCTATGACTACTTGAAAGAAAATCAATGAGCCTAAAGCAGCAAGGAAGAAGTGAGACTTAGACTGTGCTTAGAGAGTGAAACAGTAAGCTCTGCATTAGGAGGACAGGAAACAATTCCAGGTGAAGAAGGTAAAAGCGTGATTACAAGCACAGGAAGGTTTGAACTTTGAAAGTTTAAGGACAATGAAATGACACTTTAAACAACTTCAAAGAATCAGATGAATAATAGGGGGAAGAAATCCAAAATCCTACTCTGAATTGAAGTGAGGCCAAAACTTGGGGAATGAAGAACCATAGGACTTTTCAACAAGAGGGTGCACGTGTAGAGAATCCTACTTCAAGGGAAACTAATCTGATGCAACTATGGAATGAACAGTGAGTTGGGAGAACAGGAGCCCGACAAGGAGATGGCTGCAATAACCTGACTGTAGAAATGTGAAAACAATCCAGGAATGATGAAATGTTTATTCTGGGAATGCTCATTGACTACCTGAAAATAGAACAATTACAGATCAGTAGAAAATTCTTTCACCTTCAGGTTTCATTCAATCAGGGCTGATGCCTAAATCCTAAAACGGAACCTGGTAGAATTTAAGAATGGGAATCTACTGCCACCTAAAATTATTCTTTGGAAACATCACTTTTTAAAGATATTAACCCAGAGGTTGAAGGGATTCCCAAAGGTTAGTCTTGCTGTCTCTTACTAGAAATGCTTTCAAATCATACCAGATCGATGGCTGTGTTTATAAATTTAAAGATGCTCTGATTTTTTTTTGGTGCATTGTAGTCTCACATCACAATGAGTATCAGTTTGATGTTAACATACATGCACACAGCTCTTAGTGTCCCTCTCTCCTGTCCCCCCCCCACATGTAGGAATGAGAATGATATTGGTATAATCTCATATGTACACATTGTTTATGATAGTAATTCCATTGATTCACTTCTTTCTTGCCCTTCCCCTTCCCTTGTACCCCTTCCCTTGCACCACTGAGAGTTCTCTGTTGTCATTGGAGTCCCTTTTGTGTCCCCACTACTCCCTAGGTTGCACATATTAATGAAAACATATGTCCCTTCTTTTTTTGTGATTGGCTAATCTCACTTAACATAATGTTCTCCAGATCCTTCCATTTTCTTGCAAATGATGTTATTTTCTTCTTCTTTATTGCTGAGTAGAATCCCATTGTGTGTATTTCCCATAATTTTGTAATCCACTCATCTGTTGATGGACATCTAGGTTGGTTCCATAATTTGGCCACTGTGAATTGTGCTGCTATGAACATGGGTATGCATATATTGCTGTTGTTTTCTAGTTTCAATCCCTTTGGAATGATACCCAGTAGTGGTATAGCCGGATCATATGGTGGATCCATTCCCAGTTTTCTGACGAATCTCCACACTGATCTCCATAGTGGTTGAACTAGTTTGCAATCCCACCAACAGTGTAGAAGAGTTCCAATTTCCCCACATCCTCGCCAACATTTGTTGTCATTTGACTTCTTAATGCTTGCCATTTTAATTGGGGTCAGATGAAATCTTAGAGTAGTTTTGATTTGCATCTCCCTGATTGCTAATGATGTTGAACATTTTTTCATGTATCTATTGGCCATTAGTATCTCTTCTTTCATGAAGTGTCTATTCATTTCAGTTGCCAACTTCTTGATTGGATTGTTTGTTTTCTTAATGTAAAGTCTTTTAAGTTCTTTGTATATCCTATATATTAGACCTCTGTCAGAGGGATAGCTTGCAAAGATCTTCTCCCATTCCGTAGGCTTTCTCTTTAAGCTCTTGATGCTTTCCTTTCATAAGCAGAAGCTTTGTAGTTTAATGCTATCCCACTTATTAATTCTTGTTTTAATTTCCTGTGCTTTGGAGGTCTTGTTGAGGAAGTTTCTACCTGTGCCTATATGATGGAGTGTTGGACCTATGGCTTCTTCTAATAATTTCACAGTCTCTGGTCTAACTTCCAGGTCTTTGATCCGTCTCGAGTTGACTCTTGTGCAGGGTGAGAGGTAAGGATTCAGCTCCATTTTTCTACAGGTAGATAACCAGTTTTCCCAGCACCATTTCTTGCAAAGACTGTCCTTTCTCCAATGTATGTGTTTGGCACCTTTGTCAAAAATCAATTGGCTATAAGTTTGTGGACTTGTTTCTGTATCTTCTATTCTGTTCCACTCGTCTATGTTTCTGTTTTTGTGCCAATACCATGCTGATTTTATTACTATAGCTCTGTAGTATAATTTGAAGTCAGGAATTGTGATGCCTCCTGCATGGTCATTATTGCTGAGAATTGCTTTGGCTATTCTGGGTCTTTTTTTTTCTCCAGATGAAAGTGATGACTGATTTTTCTAGCTGTGTGAAAAATGATGTTGGTATTTTGATAGGAATTGCATTGACACTGTAGATCATTTTTGGCAGGATGACCATTTTGATAATATTTATTCTGCCTATCCAAGTGCAGGGGAGACCTTTTCATCTTCTAAGATCCTCTTCGATTTCTTTCTTCAGTGTTCTATAGTTTTTATTGTAGAGTTCTCTTACCTCTTTGGTTAAGTTTATTCCTAGGTATTTGATTGGTTTTGAAGTTATTGTGAATGGAATTGTTTTCTGAATTTCTTTCTCAGTGGATTCATGGTTGGCATATATGAAAGCTACTGACTTTTTTAGGTTGATCTTGTATCCTGCTACTTTGCTGAATTTGTTAATTAGCTCTAGTAGACTTTTGGTTGAGTTCTTTGGGTCTTCTAGGTATAGGATCATATCATATGCAAATAAAGATAATTTAGGTTCTTCTTTTCCTATTTGAATTCCTTTGATATCCTTCTTTTGTCTTATTGCTCTGGCAAGAGTTTCAAGGACTATGTTGAAAAGTAGTGGTGGTAGTGGGCATCCTTGTCTTGTTCCTGATTTTAAGGGGAATTCTGGCAATTTTTCCCCATTCAGTATGGTGTTGGTTTTGGGTTTCTTATATATTGACTTAATGATGTTGAGGTATGCTCCTTCTATTCCAATTTTCTGTAGAGTTCTTAACATGAATGGGTGTTGAATTTTGTCAAATGCTTTTTCCGCATCTATTGAAATGATCATGTAATTTTTGTTTTTAGTTCAGTTTATGTGGTGGATAACATGTATTGTTTTGCGTATGTTGAACCAGCCTTGCTTTCCTGGGATGAAAACACTTGGTCATGGTGTACGATTTTCTCAATATGGTTTTGCATGTGTGTGGCTAGTATTTCATTTAGAATTTTTGCGTCTATGTTCATTAATGATATTGGTCTGTAATTTTCTTTCCTTGAGGTATCTTTATTTGTCTTTGGTATTAATGTGATGTTGGCAACATAAAAAGAGTTTGAAAGAATTCCATTTCTTTCAATTTCACGGAATAGCTTGTGAAGTATTGGTTTTAGTTCGTCTGTGAAGGTTTTGTAAAATTCGGCTGGAAAACCATCTGGACCTGGGCTTTTCTTTGATGGAAGACTTTTTATTGCTGTTTCTATCTCTGTGCTTGCTATTGGTTGATTCAGTTGATTCAGAACTTCTTGGTTCAAGTGTCTAAAAATCTTTCGACCTCTTCCATGTTTTCCATTGTATTGGAATATAAGTTTTCAAAATAGCTTCTTATGATCCTCTGGATTTCTCCACTATCTGTGGTGATATCCCCTTTTTCATTTCTGATTTTGGTAATTTGGGTTGATTTGCTCCTTCTTTTGGTTAGGTTAGCTAGTGGTTTATCAATCTTGTTAATCTTCTCAAAGAACCAGCTTCTTGTTTTGTTGATTCTTTGTATTGTTTTTTTATTTTCTATTTCATTAATTTCTGCTCTGATTTTAGTTATCTCCTGCCTTCTACTGGCTTTGGGCTGCTACTGTTCCTGTTTTTCAAGATCCTTGAGGTGTGTCATTAGGTTATTTATTTGGATGTTTTTCGTTTTTCTTATGTGGGCACTCAGTGTTATCAAAAGTGTGGTATCCATTCAGTGTACTGCTATTTGTGCTTCTACTACCTGCAGACAGGGGGTAGAATGATGTGATTTACTTTGGACAGCAGAATGTGAGCTGAGTGATATGTGTCACTGTGAAAAAGATGCTTTTAAGATCCACCATGTTTTCATCCATGATCATATGTAACAGAAATGGTGAGATGCAGTTTGAATTTTATGCTGTTGCTTTCTATTTAGAACTTTTGTGCCAGCCGATAAAGAATGCTACCTCATTACCATTCTTTTTCTCTTTAGCTGCCAGTTAGGAATAATATTCATAGATCAGACCCTTGCATAAGTTGTTATACATTGAGCATTTTTGATACCATGTGTTTTTAAAGGCTGGCATGTGCATTTACATCTTTCTATCTGTATGATAAACAGATATTTTAGTTTTATTTTCTCTAGAAGATTGTCAAAGCTCTTTTGTCTTAGTCTATTTGAGTAGAGATCAGTTTCCTTGTGACTGTGATTTCTTTCTCACCTAGTGACTTTTTTGTATAAATTTTCGGAGTCTCTCTGCGCCTGCCCCAGGCCTCGGTGTCACCTTGGCGGCCTCTGTGCCAGGTACCAGACCTCGGTGTCCCCGCACGTCACCCCAGCAGCCTCTGTGCCCGCCCTAGGCCTCGGCATCCTCCCCCCCTGCGTCACCCCGGGGGCCTCTGCACCTGCCTCAGGCCGTGGCATCACCTCAGTGGCCCCTGCACCCCTAGGCACCACTACTCAATACCCAGAGCTCGCACCTCCAAGGGCCCATTCGAAATCCACAGCGCAGTGCATCAGAGCTCGAGACCCGGAGCACGTGTGCATACCTAGGGGCCCGGGCGACCCCCAGCACCTGTGCCTTGGAAACAGGGCACCTTCCAGCACTGTCACCCGCGCCTCAGTGCCCGCACCCAACATCATGCCTCGAAGTGCTCCTCACGTGACAACACCCAAGCTCTGGAGCCTGTATACCCCTACACACAAAATACCACACCCCAGCCAACCAGACAAGAGGGATCCACAGCCTGCAGCGTACTGACCCAATTGGGACTACAGGAACCATCAAGAGGTCTCATACACAGAAAGGAAGATGATGCGAAGGCAACAGAAACACAAAATGGAAAACACTGAAAATACAAGAATGAAGAACAGTGAGGAAACAAGAAACACAATGCATCAACAAGTGAGATCACTGACTGTGACCTGCAGGAAATGCTAGACGGAGAATTCCGAATTTTGATCTTCAGAATGATGAAAGGCCTCAAAGAAAGCATAGAGGAGATGAAGGAGGAAGTTGAGGCTCTAAGGAAGAATCAGAAAGAAACTCTGAACGACATGAAGGAATCAATAAACGAATTAAAGACTGCAATAGAAACCAACTCTAGTAGGTTCGACCACATAGAAAATAGGGTATCACTCCTGGAAGACAGCTCATTCAAAACTGAGAACACAGTCAATAATACACAGAAGATATTACAACAACACACCATGACCATTCAAGAAACACAGAACAACGCAAGACATCCTAATCTAAGGATAAAAGGCATTGAAGAAGGTTTAGAAGCACAGACCAAGGGTATAAGAAACCTATTCAAAGAAATAATTTCAGAGAATTTTCCGAGCATAGAGAAAGATTTGGATATACACATACAGGAGACATATAGAACACCATTAAGACAGGACCAAAGAAGGACCTCCCCTCGCCACATAATAATTAAAATGACTAACATAGAGGCCAAAGAAAGAATCCTAAAAGCAGAAAGAACAAAAGAACAGGTGACATACAGGGGCAAAACAATAAAAATCGCCCCAAACTTCTCAACCCAAGTCAGGAATGCCAGGAGGGATTGGTACAAAGTACTCCGGACCCTGGAAGAAATAACTTCCAACCAAGACTGAAATATCCAGCAAAGCTATCATTTAAAATTGAAGGAGAAATAAAAATGTTCCATGATAAACAAACACTTAAAGAATTCATGAAGACCAAGCCAACAGTAGAGAAAATCCTAAAAGAAATAAACCACAAAGAAGGAAAAACAAGCAATTTTCAGAACCACAGGAGACGTGAACTACACCAGGTAGGCAACTAAACAAGGAGATTTGTCACCACAGCAAATAGAAAATAAAACTCAAAATGATAGGAAACAAAAACCATATCTCTATAATAACACTGAATGTCAAAGGCCTCAACTCCCCAATTAAAAGGCACAGACTGGCAATGTGGATCAAAAAGCATAACCCAACTGTATCCTGTCTACAAGAAACTCACCTTCTAGCCAAAGATACTCATACGCTAAAAGTAAAAGGATGGAAAAAGATGTACCATTCAAACGAAGATCAAAAACAAGCAGGGGTAGCAACGCTTATATCAGAGAAAACAGACTTAACATCACAGAGATAACACTCTCTGTGATGTAGTTATTCATTCAACTAATATTTAATAACCAACTACATTCATTCTGAATGAAATTGGAACACAGGCAAATCAGAAACTCATCACACCAGTGTGATGACTCACTCCTGTAATCCCAGTACTTGGGAGGCTAAGACAGGAGAATATCAAATTCTAGCCAGCCTTTACAACTTAGTGAGACTCTGCTTCAAAATAAAAGTAAAAAGGCCTGGGGATGCAGCTTAATGGTAGAGGGTCCCTGGGTTCTGCCCTCAGTGCTGTAAAAAAATAAAAGAAAGAAAGAAAGAAAGAAAGAAAGAAAGAAAGAGAGAAAGGAAGGAACTCAATTGCTCATTTCTTTATAAGTTTCAAACTTCTCTCACTGGACAAGTGATGTTCAAAAGTTCAAGATTCAAGCTAGGTGTGTTGGCACACGCTTGTAATCCCAGTACTTGGGAGGCGGAGACCGGAGGATCCGGGTTCGCGGCCAGCCTCAGCTACTTAGTGAGGCCCTCCGCAACTTCGTGAGACTCAGTTTCAAAATAGAGTATAAAAAATAGGGCCGGGGTGTAGCTCGGAGATAGAACGCCCCTGGGTTCAATCCCTAGTACCGCAAAAAAAAAAAAGTTCAAGATTCAATGTGATAGTCAAAATAGAAGCTACATGGGCTATGAACCTGAAAAGCTCTGAATAAAAAGAACATTGTTTTTTAGTAGAAATCCTCCTTTCAGTGGTCAGGTGCAAGCCTGGTTTCTTTCATCCATACAAAATGGCATGGTAAGGAAGAGTTGCATAGCAAAAGGAAAAAGCCCACGATAGTCAATATAAGGGAAGATTTTGTGATGAAAACCATAGGCTTCGGTTCAAACCCCACATGGCCCCCTTTCTTCCTCTTTTCCTTCCTGCCTTCTCCCATTTCTTTCTTCCCTCCTTCTTCCCTATTCCTTGCTGTTTTCTTTCTTTCTGTCAAAATAACAAAAAAATGTAAACAAAGAAAAAAAGTAGAGTCAATCACATGTACCAATTGAGCAAGAGGCAAAGACAAAAAGCAAATAGAAAACATGCACTCTGCCTTTTAGTGACACGGTTTAATGGCTTATCTCCGGTTGTGTCTCCCAAATTTGCTCTTGGCAAATCTGTGGTATGTATGTGTGTGCATTTGTCCCTCAGTGCAAGGCCATCTCAGTTCCCACTATAATTTTTCCTCTGATCTTAAAATCATCAGTGCTTACAAGCTACACAAATCTATTTAATAAGCATGGATCATTTCTATGGCATAATATAATAGCTTCTGGCAGAGTTTCCTAGAAATCATTAGCATTGCCTATATGGTGTCTAAAATTTCACTATTACAGATTCATTGCACTCTTGCTCAAAACCATTGCAGGGAATGGGAGTCTTTGCATCTGTATTAAAGGTATGAATACCTTAAGAATAGTAGTGCATTGGGTTTCTTCAACTAGAACTAACAAAAATATCACTAAATAGTACAGAGAGACCAAGGTCTTGGAGTAATAGATAATGAAAAATAGCCCAAGAAGACAGAAAATAGTAGAGACAGGCACTGAAAGAGGTCATATGTGCACAAATAGAAGTCTTACTGACTCTACTAGTTTGCCTAGGGCTAAACTTGAATAAAAGAAACAGTATAAATATTAGAATAAAAGTTGCCTGCTGTTCAAGTTTTCAGTTAATTGACAGACCAATCTTTTCAGCTTAATATTTTAAAACAGTTTAATAAATCCTAAATGTGCAGTATTAATAAATACATTAACAGAGAAGAGAAGGTCCTAGGGAGAGTAAAATTCCTTTAAGTCATTTCCATGCCATTATATTTCAAGAAACACTGTAGGTTTTAATATGAGATTAGCATCAAAATCAAGATAGGCCATTATAATTTCTTAAACATCCATCAAATATGCTTTTCTTGGTAGATTCCTTTGGCCTCCCACTGCCATTCTGTTTGGAGATAGCATTTGAAATAAGGGCTCTGCTCTGCAGGCCACCTGGCACAGAGAAATTAGCTGCACAGAACTGTAGACAGGCTAGAAGAATCTATTCACAGCTCAACAAGGCAAGCATTATGATTCCACTGACTAGATAAATGAGGCAGTGAAGAGATTGAAGTTACATGAAAATATTTATTATTAAAACACATTTCAGGAGTTTTCTGTTCTTCAAGGGATTAATGATGAATAGTGCTTATGATTAAAATATGAAGCCTGCTCTTTCTGTAAACAAAGCTCATTTGATGAAACTTGCCAGGGGATGTCTACTTCCATAATGTGATAGCAGTTTCATTTTTTGACCCTGAATGAGCATATATTTTTCTTAAGGAAGCAATGTCATCAACCATAAGTGAGCAGCCATGTTCACAGGCTACTTTAGGTGAATCATGCATTCATGTTTGCACAGGACAGTTCCACTTATCGTGTTGTCACAGCATTGTTATTAATAGCAACACTTCACTTTCAAAAGTCCCAATTTAGATGATAAATCATAAGGTCACCCTACTAATAAGCAATTTCTGTAATTGATTTTTGCTCAATATAAATTTACATTAGCTTCACACCAGTTTTGATCAATGCAAAACTGTATTGATCATGTCATTTGATTAGAGGGCTGCACTCATGAGGTTAAAACCACAGATCTTACCCGTATACTGGCTGGGAGGAGTAAATCTATCCTAAGATCAAATGATTTTCTCCTAATTAGGCTGATTTTCAAAAATATGCTTAAAGAGAATATATGTTTGTGAATATACACACTTCATTTGAATTATTGCCAGCCATGCGAATTTGGTCGAGTTGCTTAACTTTTCAGAGCCTCAGTATTTTCAGCTGTAGAAATGAGATAATAAAAAAGATGGGCTATAATTGAAATAACAATCCAAGCCTTACAAAGGGATTTCAGGTAGACAAAGATCACTGGATTTAAAATCAGAAGACATCAGATAATGATGCCATTACTTTCTAGTTGTGAATCCTTGAGCAATTCATTTTAACCACCACTTGCTTTAGTTTTCTTGTATAAATAGAGGTGCAGGTCTTTCCTGTTTGAAGGAAAAAGCCTACATAGATGGTAATGGGATATGGAAATCCTGTAACTGTTGGGTGCCTAGAGGGGACTGCACATTCAAGTTATTTCAAAGCAAGCTAGAGAGAACACTAATGCTTGGGGATGAGGATTATCCTATTTGTTATGGTCAGATATAGAATGTCCCCTGAAGAGCTCATGTATTAATGTTCAGAGTTGATGTGATTAAGTCATGAGGGTGATAAACTCATCAGTGGATAAATCCATTGTAATGAATTTACTGGGTGGTAACCTAGGCAGGTGAGGTGTGGCTGGAGAAGGAGGGTCCCTGGGGTGTGGCCTTAGGGACTGTGTCTTTGAATCGCCTTGCTTGCTTACCCCTGACTTCACATGGACTGAATCCCAAAATCTCCAAAAACTGTGAGCAAATAAGCCTTCCTTACTATAAATTATTTTGGTTTATAGCAGTGAAAATGTTGATGGAGATTGAAGTAGGTGGTTGCAAAAAAATTTCTGCCTTCTAGAGGGAAAGGTGGACTTAATTTTAAGACAGAGTTTTTCTTGGTTTTTAAAGTATTGAATTGTTAGCCTCCTAATTGTGATGATGTAAGACAAATGCCTTCTTATTATAGGCAAAGAAAATCTGTAAGCCTGTTCAGCCACCCAGTACAGTGGCTACATCTTCAGGTATAAAAGTATAGTTTGAAAAAATAATTTGGGTATTACATATATAAACAATAATAAAACATTTTTTATTTTCCAAACTATGGATTTAAATTTTCCTATACCTGAAAATTATTATTTGTTCCTACAATGCACATGTGAACCTACATCCAAATTTTTTTTGCAAATGAGTGATCAAAAAAAAGACTATAGTAGAAGGTGTGGAAATCCTAAACTTCTCATTAATTCATTCAGGAGAAAATATCATTTAAATGCTACTACTATTAATAATAATAGTAGTACTCAATGGTTACACAGTGCTCATTGTACAACACTTACTAGATTACGGTTCTACATACAATTTTGAGTCATTTCATACATTAATTCTCTTAATCCTCCAAATATCTCTATAAAATAAACACTATTATTTGTATTAATCCATTTCCATTACTATAGTAAAATTCCTGAGGCAGGTTAACTTTATGATGAAAAGAGGTTTATTTCACTCACAGTTCTGGAGTTTCAAAATCCAAGATCAGATGATCTCATTGCTATGGCTTCTGGTTAGGGCCTAAAGGCATCATGGTGTCATTGTGGTAAAAGCGTATGTGGAAGAAAGAAATCACATCTAAAGCAGGAATCCAGAAAGAGACTGGGGTCCCAGAATCCTTCAAAGGGCATGCTTCCAAGAACCTCCCACTAGGCTCCGCTTCTAAAAGGTTTCACTACCTCTCACATTGCCACATCAGATACCAAGCTTCTAATACATGAAACTTTGGAGGACATGCTCAAAGCGTATCCAACCCATAGTAATCATAATGTCCAATTTGTAGATGAGAAAGCTGAGAAGTAAGTTTCCATGGTCCCAATTCTAGTCAGCCATGGAGCTGGCATTCAAGCAAGAAGTTTAGCTACTGACTCCTCTAACTTCACTCAACAGCACCCTGTAGAGGTTCTGGCTTTGTCATTATGAAATGTGTTCTGTAATGTTCAAATTCTTGGTGTTTTACAATGAAATTAGTTTTAGAGTGATAAATGTGCTATTATACCATTGTTTCTGTCTTGTGGAATTTGTGATGCCAAATTCCACAGTCATGAGGGATGGAGTTGGTTCCTTCTTATGGCTCCCACCATTGTTATTTGAGAAAGTAATGAGTTTTGTGTCATTAAAAGAGCTGGCTATTATAGTCTCAGAAAGTCAAGGGTCATATATTTTCTCTCATATGTGGAAGCTGGAGAGAAAATGAGAAACATAGAGAACTCCAGATAAATAAGAAGAGAGACTAGTAGAATAGTGGAAGGAGATTGGGGGAAGGAGGAGAAAGGGAGGGGAAACGATTGAGAAAGGAAATAGTTCAAATAATCCTAGGTACATATATGGAGGTATCACTACCAATTTCAGTAATACGTACCAGGAGGGAGGAATGGGGATCAGGGTGGAAATTGGAGGGCAATACACCAGGTGCTGTGTGTGTATGTTTGTGTCACCTTGAGCCTCACTATGATGTATAATTACAATGTACTAATAAATGTATAAGAATAAAATAAATAAATAAGCTGGTTATTAGACTGAGGGAAAGAAAAATGTCCCTTCTCTTTAGGTCTAGATGGGCCTGGGGGCTGAGGATGTAGCTCAGTGCTAGAGTGCTTCTGTAGCATGCCTAAGTCCTGGGTACAATTCATGAACATAAATGAACCATGGCGGTGGCACACACCTGTAATCCCAGCACTTGGGAGGCTGAAATAGGAGGTTCACAGATTCAAAACCAGCCTCAGCAACTTAGCAAGATCCTGTTTCAAAATGAAAAGGGCTGGGGTGTAGCTCAGAGATAGAATGTCCCTGGACTCAATCCCCAGTACCAAAAAAAGAAAAAAGAACATTCATGTGGTTGCAACCATCCATCTCCAGAAACTTTTCATCTTCCCCAAAAGTATACACACATTAAACATGAAATCTCTATTCCTCCTACCCTTAGTCCCTGAAAACCATCATTTTATCTTATATTGCTATGAATTTGACTTCTCTAGTTACTTCACATAGGTGGAATCATATAATATTTATCTTAATAGTATAAATAGTCTATCCTATTGTGACTTCTTTATTTTACTTAGCATAATGTCTTTAAGATTTATACATAGTGTAGTTTATTTCAGAATATCCCTTCTTTTTGAGGCTGAATAATATTCTATTCTATGTGTATGACTTTGTTTATCCCTTCATCCATTGATGAACACTTGGGTTGCTTACACTTTTTTGCTATTGTAAATAATGCTGTTATGAACATGGCTGAACAAACATCTTTTCAAGTCCCTGCTTGATTGCTTTTGGGTATGTACTCAAAAGATGAGCTGCTGAATCATATAATAATTTTATGTTTAATTTCGCAAGGAATCACCATCCCATTTTCCAAAGCGACAACACTATTTTACATTCTGATCAGCAAACTTCTCCACATCCTGGTCAACACTTATTTTCTGCCTTTTCGAAAAATAACAACCAACTTAATGTATGTTAAATGATCTATCATAGTCAGTTCGAAACATCCCATAACACATTTGTTAGCCCTTTAAGGAAAATGTGGATGCCAGCCAAGACCTTTGGCAGGCACACCTGTCTTCTGTTCCTGCCCTAATTTTTTACATAGTTCTATCTATGTCCAACCTCTTAATCAGGGACTTTCAGAAATCACATCTAGCTCCTCTAGACATAATTTTTATTCAATGTATTAGAAATTGACCATACTACTGTCCCCTAGTCAGTCTGCATATCTGACTCCAGCACCTAGTGGCTCAGCTGTAAATTCTCTTATTTATAGCTCAGCAATTCTAGCTAATCTTCTAATCTCTATTTTTTCTGTAAAGATTTAGACAATAAACATCACCAGTGGGAGATTCCCAAAACTGAGGTTTTGGGCTATCACCCAAGCTTTCTAACTTCTAGGCTAACTCTGGCTCTACAAACAAACACAGATTATATATGTGCATCCTAAAACATATTCAGTTAGCAGTAAGTTTCATCACAGCAGGATTCTACAGAGACTCACCTAGTTTTACCCACTTAGGGTACTACAGTCTATATTTGCAAATAGACATATGCCATCCACATAGTACAGATAGATATCTGACCCTAATAGTATTTGAAAAATATATGAAAATGGACATGAAGACTAGATAATATTATCAGATCTCCAGGAAATGACAATTATGTCTGGTTTTATTTTTAATATACTTTTATTGGTACATTATAGTCTCTCATCATAGTGATAGTGACTACATGTCCATAGCACTTAGTGAGATTTCCCCTGGCTCCTTCGCATTCCCCCCTTCCCAATACAAGTTATTGAGATTGACATTGGTATTTTCCTATATAATCAAGTCAGATAAGCCAGGCATTGTGGTGCACTCCTGTAATCCCAGTACTCAAGAGGCAGAGACAGGAGGATCACAGGTCCGAGGCCAGCCTTAGCAATTTATCAAGGCCCTCAGCAACTTAGTGATACTGTTTCAAAATGAAAAATAAAATAGGGCTAGCAGTGTATCATGGGGGTAGAACCCCCCTGGGTTCAATCCCTAGTACTGCACACATACACAAAAAATTATATAGAATGATTATAAGTAGTACTTAAGGAAACTTTGTATCAATTTATAATTCTCCCTCCAAGGAATCCATGAGACTCTTAGAATATAAGAGTATTTGCAGTTTTATCTGGTCCAGTTTTACCTCCCCTTTAGGTTGCCCATATACTGTTGACCTTGTATTTTCTCTGCAATGATTGTCCGAAAAGTCTGTGCCATATATGCCTCTGCGCCATGGTGCTCCCTACTATTAGTTTAAATGCACTGACCATTTGCAATTGCATGTATTTTCATTTTTAATTTAGAGGCTTTATCAGGTATATTTGATCCTTACAAAATACTCCACAAAATTCCATTACTAGTTATTTGCCCCATGTTCCCTGAAGTGGCCTTTCAGTCATTGATCATCGAAACACTTCTTATGGTCTGGCCAGGGTTGTCTCCCTTCTACATCTCTACCTAAAATTTTTCAGGATAGTGAATGATATCTATTGCTTCACTTTCAATGGCCTGAGTTGAAAATTAATTTCTGCCTAAAATATAAAATGGCATGGATGCTGTGACACTTTCTTTGTGCTATCATTGAATATTTTATGAAATGGCATCATTCATGGATTTCATGATTTAACTATTTAATTTATAAGTAGTACATGGCTCCATATTCTTTGTAAAATGACATTGATGATAACACATCCATATATTTCAAACAATGTCACATTTCCCCAAACTACCTTTGGTCAGCAAACCAATTAACTGTATTTGTGAATAGAGTGAAAACACATTTGAAACTCGTTGTCATTACAGTAGTTTTCAGAAACCTAATTACTCTCAAGATGCAACCAAGAAGTAGGCACTGATTTCCTCAGAACTCTCTCACGTCAAAGAAATGGTGCCCTCTTACTTCCATTTAGATTATCCAGCTGCCAACAGCACTACCTACCTCCTTCTCATACAGCAGCTGAACTTTATCTGCCTTTCAAACTTTATTTCTTACATGCATCTTTTTGCCACAAATAGAAATAAGGTGGAGTCAGGAGTGGCATTGAACACCTGTAATCCCAGTACTTGGGAGGTTGAGACAGTAGTATCACAAGTTTGAGGCCAATGTGCAGTAACTTAGCAAAACCTATTTCAAAAGAAAAAGTAAAAAAGGGCTTTTTTTACTTTTTTTGTGGGTGTAGCTCAGAGGTAGAATTCCCCTGGGTTCAATTCCCAGTACCACAAAAAATAATAATGATAATAAGTTGTTTCTCCATGTTACATTCCATTTGCTACAGATAAATCATTACATCTAAAGATGTAATACTTTTTTGTTCAGATGTTAAACATCAACAAACCTCCATTCTTGAATCACACTTTATAGTTCAGAATCATCTTAATATAAAATTTTATCTCTTTTCAAATAATGTACCAACTTTTAGTTTCATTTTATATATCATAAATTTAGAATATGCTTATGTTTACATAGCTGACTGTCTAAGTACTTTTAATCACAGGCATTTCTCTGTAATAATTATAGGTCATTCCTTTTGGATACTTTATATTAATAGAGCCTTTCATTTAAGCATAAAGTACTAACGGTAACATTGAGCAAAAGTAAAAGTAGATTCAGAACAATATACAGCTTGATTGGGAGACGATGACTTCTGCTTCTTTTAACTCGATAACTTAATTGATTGATATTTGCCATACATCAAGACTGAGTTACATTCCCCAGAACAAAATTATTTGTCCATTTGTTTTTCATAGGTGTGTGTGTGTGTGTGTGTGTGTGTGTGTGTGTGTGTGTGTTACTGGGGATTGAACCCAGGGACATTCTACCTCCAAGCTATACCCCCAGTCTTTTCTCTTGTTTCTTTTTTTTTTTGAAACAGGATCTCGATAGGTTGCTGAGAGTCTTTTTACATTGTTGAGGTTGTCCTTGAACCTGTGATTCTCCTGTCTCAGTCTCCCAAGTACTGGGATTACAGGCATACACCACCATACCCGGCTGTAGGTTTATTTTTCTTATCAAAAAGATGGTGGTAGAGAATTTAAAAAAGTACATGCTTAGGAAGTTTATCTAAACATGGCATAATGAAGTTGGTATTCCTAGTACATAATACCAGGAATGTTCAAATATATTAAGGTCCACATGCTGAAACCTAAATCATTCCTATACAGAAACAGTTACTTTAAAATTTGGGTTGTTAGAAACCTAAAGTTTTAGAATATAAAATATTAGAAACAAAGTTCATTGAAGCCTTATATGTCTCAAACTAGGACAGCTAGACTTCCTAGAATTAATAATATATATATATATATATATATATATATTTTAATTATACATTATTTATATATATATTACTATATATTATTAATAGTTTAAATGAAACTAGTTTATTTAATTATAAAGTGTGGCAAATGTTTACTAAGAAATGCAAAGCAAGCCAGGCGTGGTGGCACACACTTGTAATCCCAGTACTTGGGAGGCTGAGACAGAAGGATTGCAGGTTTGCGGCAAGCCTCAGCTACTTAGTGAAGCCCTCCACAACTTAGTGAGACCCTGTTTCAAAAATAAAGAATAAAAAATAGGGCTGGGGTCTAGCTCGGAGGTAGAATGCCCCTGGGTTCAATCCCCAGTACCTCAAAAAATGCAAAGCATTTGTTCAAAGTGTGTTCATGAAACATATCACATGGAAGAAATGCACAGAAACAACTTAATAGAAAAATCAAGCAAGAAGTCCAGTTAATAGATAGGTTCCTTCTCTTTCTAGCAATGAAAATAATATGATTTAAAAAATTAGGAGTGCAGTTTTGACATCTGAGTACACATCCCACCTTCACTACTTTAAAAACCCTATGATCCTAGACAAATTACTTAATCACTCTGAGTATTAGTGAAATTATCTATAAAATGGAGAAAATACAACTAATTCTCAGTATTATTCTAAGGAATAAGAATAATATTAAATAACATAATACAATTAATATTTAAATAACAAAATATATGCTAGACATTCAAGTATTTAGAAATAATTGTAAAAGAATCACAGAGTCCTATTACTTTAACTTTCATAGTTTCAAATACCCAAATACAAATTTTGTGACTTGAAACAGTTGAACTTTTCTTTTGATTCACATTCTAAAGTGTTAGACTTTACTATTTTAAGTTATTTCCATTACAGGCACAGGTCCCTCTAATGACACAATAACACTTGGGATTCTGCTGGTGTCTCTTCTGCCTACATGATAGAATGCAGTGATATGCCCAGCATTCTTACCTACAGAACTACAAATAGATTAGCTATGAATCCACCCCCAAACAAAACAGAAAGGGGAATTCTCTTTCAAAGAAGGATGGTGCTGCACATTTTAATGACCAGCTTCTCACATGATGTGTCCTGCAATGGAGGAAGGGCTCTTCCCTCTGGGCTGTCTCCACAACAGCACTTCCTCCTGCTCACTTCTCTCTGTCTCTGCCAAATACTCTGTGAGCCAGTCACAAGGAGCTAGCAAATTACTGCTATTCTGAGCTCTGTGTCTGCAAAAGCAGACACTCTCAGAGACACTAAGATCTGGTTAGCATTATAATTTAGTAGCTTTGTTGGAGGTTGAAAGATTACACATGCAAACACATGCAGTGTAAAAGGACTAGGGCCAAAAGAAGATAAAATTGCCAACATGTCTTGGAACAAGACAGACAATCGTAAATATATCAACACCATATACATAGATATAACAACACATTTGTTTATTCCACTTACAAAATTATAGAGCTCTAGAGAATATATCCCATGTATAATTAATACAAAAGAATTATTCCTACTAAACTTACATCAATACTAACCCCACACCAATATGGACCTCTATAGCAATGTAGGCAGTACATTTGTAAGTATAATATAGAAAGCATATTAATTATGTATAAACATATAGACCCATTTTACAAACTTACAGAAGCCAGGATATATATTTAACCCTATAAACATAAGTAATGAGACCCCATAAAAGAAACTATACAATATTTTTAATATAATGAATAATGATTTTGTTGCAATCATGAAAGATTGTACTTTATTGAATGGTTGTCTGAAGCTTTTCTGTAAATATTCTTATCTATCTATCTACATATATATGAGATCCTTGATTTTGTAATCTTCACTCGGAAAGAACAGCCTTGCCTCCAGTTACCAGTGCATAATCACTGTCTGTTCTCAGATTGCTCTCCAAAATCCATCACTTAATTGGAGCTTTTTACATCTTTCCTCTGTACTGGTGATTTAACATGGCTTTGAGCTTTACTGACACAGAATGGAGGACTTACCCAGAACAGACTATAAAAATGCAGTTTCTTTTAGAGATACATGTAAAATATCCTGCCCAGAGCTTGCTGGGAAATGCTATTATGCAATGACTATAGGCACTGCAGGAGGTCATAGATGCAATTCCTGGCTCTGAAAGTTACTTGCTGCCTAAGCTTGGGCAAATTACTAACCACTCTAGATCTATTTCATCATCAGGAAGTATAAATACAACACCTGTCCCAACAGGTGGATTTGGACACTAAATGAGATGTTGCATTTAAAACATTTTACACAATGCTGGACACAAGCTCTCAGTTAAAAGTAGTCATTAGTATTGATTTTTTTAAATAATCTACTAAGCTACATGATAATTTGTACAATTCTAAGAGTGATCCACTTGCATATGTAGACTTAATGACCACCAAGAAAACATTATATCAGAATGTGAGATGCTTATTTTATCACTGTCTGTCCACAGATAAACCTTTACTAGGTGTAATTCTCCCATGTGATTGATATTGACATGTATGATAAAATATTATAGAATTCAGAGATGTTGCATTTCAAGCAATTAAAGACATGAATTCCATACTAAATAGATTCCTGAAAGACATGCTGACACATAATAAGAAAAATAATCCACATCCTGCTTTTTTCCACAGTGCAATGTCAATCTCTTTCAGGATTCTCAGACATCAGCAGAACCCTTGCTTTGTGGGGAGTTACCACTTCCTGTCAGTGGAAGCAGGAAGAAAGACACAGTGCCGGTCTCCTCTGTGTGCTCACTCAGGTACTCACTCAGGAAGGAGGCTCCTTACACACGCATGCACACAAAATAACATTCTTCACGGAGCTGCTCATTTTATAAAATTTTATATTCCTAGCTGCACATAAAAGCATATGAAAGACTAGTAAGACTATAGTATATGAGAGACTAATCGACCTAAATAATTTTTTCCATCAGGGATAATCATCATATTTTAGTGGGAGGAAGGATGGAGTGAAATGGGAAAGAGAATTGTATATTCTCTTACTGCTGTGTGGGAGAGAGAGAGAGAGAGACAGAGACAGAGACAGAGACAGAGACAGATCACATACATGTTCTTATAAAGTCAGGTACCTGTACCTGTACCTAGATAAATTGTCCAATACCTTTTGAAATCTCCTCTTGTGATCTTACTTCACCTTTTCCACTTCACATTCTCATTGAAGCTTTTTTATGTCAAATGATTCTGTGGATGAGAACTTTAACTTAATTGAGCAGAATGGACACCACTAAGATACCTAAATTTCCTTGGGTAGTGAGAAAGGAACATACCGCAACTTTATAAAGGCAATATACAATAGACCCACAGCCAACATCATGTTGAATGGGGAAAAACTACCAGAGTTCTGCTTAAAAACAGGAACAAGACAAGGATGTCCACTGTCACCACTCCTTTTCAATATAGTACTAGAGACTCTAGCCAGAGCAATAAGGCAAGAGAAGGAAATCAAAGGAGTACAAATAGGAAAAGAAGAAATGAAACTATCTCTATTTGCAAATGACATGATGTTATACTTAGAAGACCCAACAAACTCAACTGAAAGGCTTGTAGAACTGATCAATAAATTCAGCAAAGTGTCTGGATACAAAATCAATATTAAAAAATCAGAAGCTTTTCTGTATGCCAACCATAAATCCACTGACAATGAAATCCAGAAAACATTTCCACTCACGATATCCCCCAAAACAATAAAATACTTAGGAATAAACCTAACCAAGGATGTAAAAGACTTCTACAAGGAAAATTATAAAACATTAAAAAAGGGAATTGAAGAGGATCTTAGAAGATGAAAAGACCTCCTGTGCTCTTAGAAAGGCAGAATAAATATCATCAAAATGGCCATTCTTCCAAAAGTGATCTACAGATTCAATGCAATACCCATTAAATTACCAAGGTCTTTCTTCACAGACATAGAAAAATCAGTCCTTAAATTAATTTGAAACAACAAAAAAACCAGAATAGCCAAAGTAGTTCTCAGCAACAAGAACCATGCAGGAGGCATCACAATACCTGACTTCAAACTATACTACAAAGCCATAGTAATAAAAACAGCATGGTATTGGCAGAAAAGCAGACACATACACCAATGGAGCAGAATAGAAGCCTCAGAAACAAATCCACACACTTACAGTCAATTGATTTTTGACAAAGGAGCCAAAAACATACACTGGAAAAAGGATAGCCTCTTCAACAAATGGAGTTGGCAAAACTGGTTAACCACATGCAGAAAAATGGAAAGAAACCCCACTTTCTCGCCCTGCACAAGAGTCAACTCAAGATGGATCAAAGACCTGGAAATCAGACCAGAGACCCTGCAGCTACTTGAAGAGGGCATAGGTCCAACTCTTCAACACATAGCACAGGCAAAAACTTCCTCAACATGACCCCAAAGGCTCAAGATGTTAAAAAGAGAACCAATATGTGGGATTGCATTAAACTGAAGAGCTTCTGCACAGCAAAGGAAACGATCAAAAACCTCAACAGAGAGCCAACAGAATGGGAAAAGTTTTTGCCAGCTACTCCTCTGATAGAGGACTAATATCTAGAATATACAGAGAACTCAAGAAAGTCACCACTAAAAACACAAACAGCCCAATCAAAAAATTGGGCAAGTGAACTAAATAGGCACTTCACTGAAGAAGAAATATACATAACCAATAAGTGTATGAAAATATGTTCAGCATCGTTAGCAATCAGAGAGATGCAAATCAAAACTACCCTGAGATTTCACCTAATCCCAATTAGAATGGCAATTATTAAAAACACAAACAATAACAAATGCTGGCAAGGATGTGAAGAAGTAGGAACCCTAATACACTGTTGGTGGGATGCAAATTAGTGCAACCTCTTTGGAAAACAGTGTGGAGGATCCTCAGAAGATTGGGAATGGACCTACCTTATGACCCAGCAATACCACTTCTAGGTATCTACCCAAAAGAATGGAAACCAAATTATCAGACTAATGCATGCATATCTATGTTTATAGCTGCACAATTCACAATTGTCAAACTATGGAACTAGCCAAGATGCCCATCAACTGATGAATGGATTACAAACTATGGGATATGTACACAATGGATTTGATGCAGCCATCAAGAACAAAATTGCATCATTTGCAGGAAAGTGGGTGGAATTAGAGAGCATTATGCTTAGTGACATTAGTCAGACACAAAAAGTGAAAAGTTGGATGCTCTCCCTAATATGCGTAAGCTCGGGAGAATAGCGCATAGGAGGGACTCCAGACAAAGATGGAGAAAACCTCAAATGAGCAAAGAAGAACTAACTGAGGGGGATGGGAGGGGGAAGTGGGAAACACCCTAATGCACAGGATGTATATATGCAAATATACCAAATTCAACTACTATGCTGAGCATGAGAAAGAGGGAAGGGGAGAAAATGGGGGTGGGAGTTGGGGAAGGGCTAATTGACCGTTGTGTGCATGTATACTTCTACCACCCTGAAATCCATTAAGTTGTATGATTACAATGCACCAATTAAAAAAAAAAAGAAATGGTACCAAAAAAAGTGACACCTTTGCAGCAAATCTAGAAAGACGTAGATTAAAAATAGAAGAAAAAGTTGATTCATAGCTCACTTTCAAGAAGAAAGTGGGTTTTGTCAATCAATTAAGTGATTAGGAAAGTAAAAATGTTCGCTTCTCTTCTTTATCAACAAAAATACAAACAAGAGCCGGGCGTGGTGGCCCACACTTGTAATCCCAATACTTGGGAGGCTGAGACAGGAGGATCACAGGTTCGCAGCCAGCCTCAGATATTTAGTGAGGTTCTTCGAAACTTAGTGAGACCCTGTTTCAAAAACAAAAAATAAGAAAAAATATGGCTGGGGGTGTAGTTCAGAGGTAGGATGTCCCTGGGTTCAATCCCCAGTACTGAAAAAAAAAATATACAAGCAAAGGAAATAGAAGTCTGGGCAATTTTTAATTTTTTAATCTTAAAATACAAGAAAATCATGTTTATTTGAATGTGCGTGTGTGTGTGTGTGTGTGTGTGTGTGTGTGTGTGTGTGTGGTACAGGGGATTGAACTCAGGGGCATTCTACCTCTGAGGTACACCCCCAGTCCTATTTTATTTTTTATTTTGAAACAGGGTCACACTAAGTTGTGGAGGACCTAACTAAATTGCGTGAGCCACCATGCCCAGCTCAGAAAATCGTGTTTCTCATGTTAAATAAACTAAAATATTCCATAGTTATGAGCAAATTCTTCAATATGAGGTAAGAATTCAATTGAGCTAGCCATGTAAAAAGTATTATTTGAACGACACAAATTCACATGGAATTGAATTTCCTTTCTTTGGTCAAATCCCATTATTGTTTCTTCAAAGAAATAAATAGTTTCATTCATCTGACATGGTGGTACACACCGTAATCTCAGTTCTTTGGGAGGCTGAGACAGGAGGATCTCAGGTTCAAGGCCAGTCTCAGCAATTTAGTGAGACCCTGTTTCAAAATAAAAATAAAAAGGGACTGGGGGTATAGCTTTGAGGCAGAATGCCCTGGATTCAATCCCTAGCAACACACACACACACACACACACACACACACACACACACACACACACTAGTAAGCTAAACATTAAAGAATTTATTTACTTACAGAACATGAATGTTAGAAATCATGAAACCTCAAAACTATTGAAGTCAGAAAAAGAGGCGAGACACTGTAATTTATTATCTTTTTTTTACCTAGCAAGGGATTAATAAATACTGTTTAACAATTATGTACTAAAAACAGAGATGTGTATAATTTTATTGCTAAAATACAACTAGAAGTACAAAATATACAAAAGCAAAACCATGGCTGAGAAAGGAGAGGAATTAGAGATGTTAGTGTATTTGTGCTAAATTTCACCTATAATGGTAATATGCCAAGGTATACTGTCAGACTGATACTGATAAATCAAAATATAAAGACATAATACTATTTAGATTTATGGTTGTAACAACTGGAAATACTAATATCAGAAGGTGGGGCAGTACACTCCTCTAGGAAATGGGATGGCACAGGTGGGGGAGCAAAAAGCTTTGTAATTTTACATATGCCCTTCCATACTACTTAAATATTAAACCAGCAAGAACTATTATTAGTGTCATAGAAAAACAAAAGGATCAAAAGTATAAGAATTATATATATACATGAAATATACATATATATATTTTATGAGTGTCTGTATGTGTCGACATGTGCATGCACAAACACATTCAAGGAAACAGGCCTGTATGTGAATAGATGCACATGTGTAGGTGCGCAATCATCCACTCAGGTGTATATGTGTAGATGTAAACATGTATTTCTTCCTTTGTGTGAGTTAACAAAGCTCACAGGGTCCTATTTTCAGATAGCTAATGCTGTCTTTTAATGAAGATCTGTAGGTTTTCTAGTTATGCTCTCCTGTGTTAAAATCATTGCCAGTATTTCTCAGAAACAGTGAGGCAGATACTAGGGAGTATGAATACTTATGGTGTAATAAATTGTAATCTTTATTGATACATAAAGTTAATCTCATGACTCTAAGGATGGGGTGGTATATTTAGCTTCATAAAGCTAAATTATTCTCTCATTGATTATTAGGTCTTAAAATGCACAGTTGCTCATGAAAGGAGACGAACAATTTAGCCATCCAGGAGCTTTCCTGTGTACAGGTTGACAGTCTGAATGGTATTTTAGTCTCTCTGTAGAATACATATTGAGGATAATGATTTTTAAGATACTAAAATCCCATACCAGAAAAATTTGGCCAGACCACGATCCAAACTAATTCAGAAAAATTATGGAGTTGGAGGAGGCCAAAAGTAAGCACTTAATGTATTCCCTTGCCTCAGCCAAACTGTTCCAGAAGGCAACTTAGATGATAAATCAATCTACTAAGCTAATACATCTATTAGCCATTTTTGTAACAAAAAACATTATTTTAAATGTATTTTTATTTTTAACAAAAACAATTCTTGTTAACATTTTATATAGCTAGTCATTCAAATTATAACTCTAGTACTGCCTTCTTCATGAAGTCTCTCCTAATCGTCTCTATCCACATTTATTTATACACTTATCCACTCATGAATTCCATGAGTACCATTTTCTTTACACTAATTACTTATCCAGTAGTGGAGCATAAATGAAAGTTATAGACTTTGTCCTCAAGCAACCTAGCGAGCAAAACAAATATGTGGGCATATCAACAGAATAGATTAAAGGAAATAAAGTGTTTATAGGGAAGCCTAGAATGCTTCCAGAATGCAGAAGGGCACCTAACCCAGTCTGGTGAGAAGGGAGAGGTCAGTGGTCAAAGACTTGTAGAAGGAATATCTGAGTTCAATTGTTAGGGAGAAGTAGGAGTTGATCAGAAAATTAAGAGAACAGAGTCTTCTAGGTAGAGGACAACATTAAATCATATATTAACTGTACTCCTGACTTGCAAATCTTTTTATTTGTGTTCCCAAGGACTCTCCCTGGCTGCTTGTGGAGCAAACATTGAGTAGATAATGGAGGTGAGCAGAGAGAACCATATGGAGTCTATTGCAGTGATCCATGTGAAAGATGTTTGTGGCTTGGACCATGGTAGTAGAAAAGATGAAAAAAGAATAAAAAGTATTTCCATGTGTGGTGATGCACACTTGAAATCCCAGTACTTGGCAGGCTAAGACAGGGGGGATTGCAGATTTGAGGACATCCTCAGCAACTTAGCAAGATTCCGTTTCAAAATAAAACATAAAATAGGGCTTGGGGTGTAGCTCAGAGATAGCACGCCCCTGGGTTCAACTTGCCAGTACCACACACGCAAAAAAAAGACTAGGTGGAATTTATGATATATTTTGGAAGAAGAAATGACACAACTAGAGGCTGGCAGGTGAGGGAACAAAAGTGAATTTTCAGCAGCTGGGTGAATGGTGGTGGAGGCATAGGTTGAGGAAGAAAATGAAGAGACCCACTGCTGCTGCTTCTGGGAAGGCCATAAGCCTGCTCAGAAACCACAAAGGACTTCTTTGCTCTTAGAGTAAGTCATAAACTTCTTGCAAACCTTCTACTGCAGCCATTCTGATCCATTCTGTGAACATACACTCTTCCTGTCTGCAATCATCACGTCCTCTGCACATGTGCGTCTCGTTCAGCTCTTCGATGGTTTGGCTCAGTCCCATCCTTCAGAGCCGGTTTCCTTCAGCACTCTAGTGAAGATGACATTGGACAGTCTTTCTACCTCATTTGCTGCATATCATAGCGCAATCATAGTATATGTGTTTATTTTTATTGTTCCCAAAATGTAATCTTCATGAAGTCAAATGCAGCCTTTTTCACTACAGTTTTTGTATTGAAATATAGGATTATGAATAAGCATTAGTTATTTGACTAAGAGAAAAAGACTAAATATTACAAAGCAAATTAGGATTACAGCCCAGATATGCTTTAATGGTGTCCTCTGGCTAGAAGGTTCTTTGCTGTCTTTGCCTGATGAACTCCTATTTGGGTTTCAAAGTTTAATTTAGATATTCCTTGTAGAAGTTCCTAAACACTCACTTTTTTTCTCCTGGTACCAGACTGCGTTGCATGCCGTTCTGTGTCTCCAGAGAATTTATTGCTTCTCCCTATCAAAAACACTTCATTTTCTTTATCATGTTGTATGAGGCTGGCCTTTGTATCTTCTGTCTGTCCCGCCCCATATCTGATACTCTGACCTGTCCCTTTAGCCTAACACTCAGCTCACTTGATATCGCTTAATGTACAATTTCTTTCAAGATAAGTCGTGTATGGAAATCCTACTATACTTGCCATCAGTTCACATCTTAACTTTACAGAACATTTTCATATACATTTAAAAAATATTTTTAAACCAGTATCACCCCTTCCTTCGTCTCTCACTCACCCTTGCTTTTCATTTGACTTAGAAAACAGAAGTAATTGAATGAGAATTTCCTTGTGTACCTACTAAGAAATCTATGTGATGATCAGACCTGTATAGTATTTACTTGTATAACTGCATGAGTGCCTGTATTCTGTGAACTCTATGTACTACTCACAAAAACCCTACTGTTTATGTATTAGTTTCCATGTCTTCTCCCATGACGAAGGACATGGTGCTACTTTTCTCTCTCAACTCATCAGAATTAAATAACTCCCATCAGTTTATTAGCATATAGTAATATTAAACTTATTTTAAGCTTTTCTTTTACCACCACATCCATCTTCAACTATCACCTTTACAGTAGTTTCTTAAAATAATTACCTATATATTCTTTGTGTTTCCTCTCTTTCCATGCTCTTACTTTTCTATCAACTAGGTCTTTGTCAACAACACTTACAGGACACTGCTCCTGTCAAGGTCACTAATGAATCTCCTCCTTTCTAATTCTGATAACAATTTTTCAGTCTTCATCTTACTCTGTTTCAGTAGCATTTCAAATCACTGATTAGCCCTCCACTTTTTTTTTTTTTTTTTTTTGGTACTTGGGATTGCACCCAGGGGCATTCTACCTCTGAGCTACACCTCAGCCCTACTTTATTTTTTATTTTGAAACCGGGTCTCACTAAGTTGTTGAGACTGGCTTCAATCCTGCTATCCTTCTGTGTGAGTCTCCCAAATACTGGAATTATAGGTGTCCAACACCACATCTGGCTTTTCCCATTCTTAAAACACTTTATTCCGAATCACATTCCTTACTGTTTCTTCTACTTTATGAATGTCTTCCTGATATCTAAATGGTGAAGACCTCTATTCACTCCCTAATAGACCAATAACTCCCACATTTATATATTTAGCCCTAATTCCTAAACTTTGTGAAATTTTCACATAACATGTCCAAAATCAAAGTCATTTAACTCCTGCAAATCTGCTCTTTATCTCATCTTCCTCATCTCAGTAAGTACAGACTCCATTTTTCTAGGATTATTTTTTTGGTACCAAAAACCTTGGTGGTAAATAAATCTCTCTCTCTTTCTCCCCACCACACTCATTCCATCAACCAATAATGTCAGCTCTCCTTTTGGTCTCTATTCACAATCAGACTATTTCTCCCACCTCCATTCGTGCCATCTTAGACCAAGCCACCTCCACCTGTCACTTGGAGTGCTGTATTGAAACAGCCTCCTAAATGACACTCTTAGCTTCTTTGTATCTTCGGAGTCTGTTCGCTACACAGAAACCATAATGAAATGATCCTCACAAAGGAAATTTCTTATCAGCTCAGAGGCCTGAAATATATTTAATATCAGTTTTAGCAATCCAATAATTAAAATAGTAACCTCTGGCTGGGCATGGTGGCGCACGCTTGTAATCCCAGTACTTGGGAGGCTGAGACAGCAGGATCCGGGTTCACAGCCAGCCTCAGCTACTTAGTGAGGCCCTCCACAACTTAGTGAGACCCTGTTTCAAAAAAATAAAGAACAAAAATAGGGCTGGGAGTATAGCTTGGACGTAGAATGCCCCTGGGTTCAATCCCCAGTACTGCAAAATAATAATAATAATAATAATAATAATAATAACTACTTCTGGAGCAAAACTTGTTGTTCTCAATCCTGGCTGCACCATTTCCTGTCTCTGTAACTTTGGCTACAGCCACTATGGAAAACAATATTCAAAAACTTAATACTGGAACTACATATGACTCAACAATTTTACTACCTGATTTATACCCAATGGATATGAAGTCAGTATGTTGCAAATATATCTGCACCCTGTTTATTGCAGCCCTATGCACAATAGTCAAGGAATAGACTTAACCTACTCCCATCAGCAAATACATGGTAAAGAAAATGTGGCATACGTAAACAATGGAATATTATTCAGCCTTAGGAAAGGAATATAAATCATGAAGCTGGGAGGCAGTATATGAAGCGAAATAAGCCAGGTGCAGAAACACAAACACTACATAATCACACACATTAAATCTAAAAAAATCAAACTCGTAGAAATTGGGTAAAATAATAGTCACCAGAGGCTAGATATGGTGGGGAATTGGGGAGACATTAGTAAAAGGATATAAAATTTCTGTTAGGAGGAATAAGTTCAAGTGATCTGTTGTACATCATTGTGATTATACTTGATAATATATTGTCTATTTGAAAATTGCTACAAGAATGGATTTTAATTATGTTTGCCATAAAACATAATAATTATGAGGTAATGCATTGTAAAATAGCTTGATCTGTCCATTCTTCAATGTACAAAAATATCAAAACACCACGTTGTACACTATAGAATATATATATCTACATATGTCTATAATTTATTTCTAAATGAGTAGATTTTAAATATTCTCACCATGCAGAAAAATGATAACTATGTGAGGTAGTTAATGTGTAAATTAGTCTAAATATGAAAATCATTTCACAATGTACTTGTATATCAAACCATAACATGTATATCTTGAATACATATACATGTATGTGTACAACTTTTTGTCAATTTTTCCTCAACAAATCTGAAATACAAAGCTATGTGGGTATTTTCAGTGTTCCCAATAGTGCTTTTTCTGGTATATAACTAAATGATACTGCCATTATATAAAAGTGTTGTTCATTATAAATAAACCTCAGACTAGTGAAACATGAAGAGGCATTGAAACATGCAAGAAATAAAGAATAAGAAAAGTTTTAACAAGAACCATTTAGGACACAGGTTGCTGCATAATACCTCTCCTTTAAAGGGGGTATTTTAGAAACATGATTAAATTTTCAGAAGTTCATGAAATCTGGTACGTAAAACACAAAACAAACATCTGAATTATATTTTTGTGAAACAGTATGCAAATCACAAGTTTTTAATGAAGCTAGAAAATATAAACAAAGAAAACAGAAGATGACAATCCCCCTGAGGACTAGTAGTATCTCATTAAACTATAGGGTATCCTGTGGCCACTATAGCTCTTCCAGGTGTTTTAGTAAAGATACAGCTATTACTTGTGAAATAATGTAAAATCATTTCCATTCCTGCGTTTCCTTTGACTGAATTTAGAATGACTTGGGCAGCAGAAGGATCATTTCTATGCAAGATATCCCTGTAGGGGCATCATTAAAGATATTAGATTCTTTGCAAACACAACATGCATAATTTAAACATCATCAGAAGCTCATTCCAGTGATGAGGCAGGGTTTGATGAAAGAATGTTATGTTTATTGTGGAAAAAAAACCTTTTACAAACACAAAATAAGTATCGCTAATTAGCACTGTTATGTTGAATTCATACATAGGCTGAAGTTTCAACTCTTTACTTTTTCTTTTAATTTGTACTTCTTTAATTAAAATATATTTAATTTCCCTTTTTTAGCCAGGAAGCGTTATACAAGAAGTATAACCTTTGGTATCAGATAGAAGTAGGTTCAAAATAAAGTACTACCTTTTCAAGTAACTCAAGCTCTCTAAGACCATTTACATAGAAAATACCATCTAAGCCAGGTGTGGTGGCACATGCCTCTAATCCCAGTACTCGGGAGGCTGAGATAAGAGGATCACGGGTCCTAGAGCAGTCTGAGTAATTTAACGAGACTCTCAGTAACTTAACGAGATCCTGTTCCAAAATAAAAATAAAATATGGCTGGGGTGTAGCTTGGAAGAAAGAACTCCTCTGGGTTCAATCCCAGCAACAAATAATAAATAAAAATAGATGATAGATAATTAGATAAATAGACAAAATAAAAATCATATAAAACCCTTTCTCACACTTTGTACCCTTCTCTAAAGATGTGAAAAATTCAGACCCATGCAACTGCGAAACATATTTCACTATCTGATTCTAAAGCATTTCATAATTTGTAAGCCCACAGATTGTATTCAGTAGAATAGAATGCGTGTCATGCCAATTATTTGCGTTGACTATTCAATAGATAGTAAAATGTCTGTCCACTTACTATGTGGTTTTTGATATGATATTCGATCAAAATCCAAGGTGATTTTAGGTGGCTAAAATCACACCAAAATGAACAAAAGATAAAATAAAAAAACACTTGCTAACAACAGCAATTACTGTTCATCTATTTTTTCCTTTTTTGTATTAGTAAATATTATAGACATACAAAAATGCTGAATAAAACATAAGTACCTCTATCCTCACCATACAACTAAATATTAAAACTCTTGTAAAATGGCTGTTTTTTTCAGTAAGCAATACATATATATTTTAACATATATAGTATATATAAATATAATAAAATATATATTATGAACACATATTAAATATATCACATATACACATATTGCAGGGACTAGGATTGAACTCAGGGGAGTTCTACCTCTGAGCTAGACCTGCAGCTCTATTTTATTTTTTAATTTTTAAACAGGGTTTCACTAAGTTTCTGAGGGCCTCACTAAATTGTTGAGGCTGGCCTCGAACCTGCAATGCTCCTGTCTCACCCTCCTAACTATTGGGATTACAGGTGTGTGCCACCACGCCTGGCCTATTTTTAAAACTTTTTGTTGTTGTTGTTAAACTGCTTCTTCATATGTTTTAACACAAAAAACCTTAAATAATTTATATCTTTTCTTATAGAGAGAAGACAGTTTTTAGATATATGTATGGGGCAAACGTAGGTAAAAAACACTTCCCTGGTGGAGCTTACAACTTGGTAGGAGAGCTAAGATAAAATTGCAAAAAAGAAAAAAAAGAATGTCTATTAAAAATAAAGCATAATTTAATAAGAGACAATTTGGAACAAGGATCATTCACATTTAATTTGAAAGTGAGGAACACACTGAACAAAGAAAGGACTTTTTAAAACTTCTTTCTAAGTGCATATTAATTACAGAACATTGGGTTTCACTTATCCCTCCTTACCCTCCTCTCCCCCTCCCTCTGAGTCCAATTCTCTTCTCTGCAACATAGGGTTTTTGATGTGGGCCTTAAAGTGTTACCAAAACATTGAGAGACAGAAGAGTAATCTCCATGATTCTTATTAAAAGTGACATAAAATTGACCAACTCATTTACCAAATGAGTTGCAAGATTTAGGGAAGCTTAGCAAATCAAGAGAAGGCTGAAAGATCAAGCTAAAAAGAACAGGAAAAGTAATGAACAATTTTAGAAATTTGGTAGAAATCTTGCTAGGCAGTGATCAAAATCTATCCAGAAATCATCTTAACCATATGCATTAATTAATATGCATTAATCCATCACTATAGTAACAACAACAAAAATGTGAGTTTTAATGGCTTTCAGTTCTTACATCACTCACCAGTATCAGCATCCCAGGCAGTGCCGGTAGGTGGGCGGGAAGGAGAATCCTGCCGTGTGACGTCATATGAGAGAGTGAACACTGCTTCTCACCATCTGGATACCAAATTTCTTTGATTTTTTACTGTGGCATACTCTGTTGTTTATATGTATTGAAATTCCACTTTTAACTTTAGCTGACTTACCAATATTTTCGAAAAGATGAACCTTGACTCATTCGTCTCTCCAGTTAAGTCCAGAAAAACACACTTGACATTGACAGTTTGAAAGAAAGGAATACTCATTTGGAAAGCATTGTTTTTGCATACAGAACCCTCAGAGGAGAGAGAAAATGGTTATTGACAAAGTGTAGTTTCTCTAAAGGGATAAGGTTTAATCCAAGTTTAAAGATTTTTTGAACAAGTGAAATATAAAAATGACAATACTGAAAATGGTACAGGTACCTCTGCACTGAAATCTCCATGTTTCCATTATTAAACTAATGGAGACAAAGATGAACCAGAAATATTTTCTCTGGAGCAAAGTTAAGTGATTGATAGCTCATTACTGATACAAAAAATAGTTGTAGAAAATGCCCAAAGCTATCAAACAAATAAATAGGTTATTTTCTTATTAAATAGTGTAGAAATCTGGAGTTAGCTAATAACTATCTCTTCACCACTCCCCGACCAGAGGAGAATCAGAAGCTTGTTGAGCAGCTGAAAATTATTTTACTAAGAAATACCACACATTGAATGATGCTCTATCACTGACACACTTTGCAGTTTAATATTGTACCTTTTAAAGTTATTTATCATATAATTTCATGCTTCTTGAGTAATTTAATTTGTGTTGAATTGATTTGTGTACAGTTTTCTATTTAACAAATATTATTACAAAGACATTATCTAGCATATAGATTCTTATTAATTACATTTTGATTGTTTTCAAAATGTTATTTTGCTTTCAATATGTATTAAATTGTTTGGTTATTAATTTAGAACTTCTGACCTCTTTTGTAAATACTGAATCTTTGCAAATTAATATGCAAATATTAGTAGTGTTATTTTGCTACTGCATTGTGATCTGTGACCACTTTCTAATAATACTTCCCACCATGAAACCATTTTTCCAAATAAAAATGGGTGCTTGATGTAGAATAGGAAATAAATATCAAGGAAATATCACACTCAGGAGCAGAGACAGCAACACTCAGGGCATACTGAGAATGGTGAGTCATGTGGCAGGAAGTGCAGTTGTAGAAGAAAAATTTCATTTTCTCTGTCAAATCTTCATTTTAGTCATGAAAAGGCACATGCTCCGAGCAAAGTTTTAAGTTTATTATAGAAAGTTATGAGTGTAATTCTAGTGACTTATTGATAAAAGGTGTGACAATGGAGCAGATTCCACTTGTGAACAGTATGGCTAGCAGTCCACAAATTTTCATTTTTAATAAAAAGTAAATGAGCAGACACAACATGAAATATCCAACCAAGCATATGCACACAGCAATTCTATCAGAATCGCAAAATGTTTTGTCGTGCTGAAACCTTCCCAGGAGTGTGAAAGTGACCAGAGGGTTGCAGTGGAAAAGAGGTGTTTCAAATACAAAGGAAGTAACTGGTGTACGCATCTGCAGCAAGTAGGAGGAAGGAATTTTAATGACTGTAGAGAAATAGAATGAGATTTTTTGGCATGTTTTCATGCCAAGAAAATGTTTCTTAACATTTTGCATGATAGGCTTACCATAAAAAGGCTAATCAGTAACTCAAAATAACAAAATCTTAATAATAGCAACAATATTCCAAATGTTGTTACTCACTAAATCATTAGCTTTATTACTGCCTGAGTTTAGCATTATACTATGCAGTCTACTAACCACACATGAAGGCCCTTGTCAGTGGGTGAAATACTACACAATTACAGTTAATATTACCACCGCATGGAGGAAAACTTTCAAGAAAGGGTCCTAACCAGATTACTTTAAAAATCTGTAAGTAAATGCAGTAATTCATTCACATATTCTTTTGCCGATGTTAAATTATGGAGGATATTTAAGAGTTCATTGCAGTATCATTTAGTCATTTTCCTCAAGTAACCACAGAGGTTTTGCTAAAGACAAAGGGTGTTGTTCAATCTAGAATGTGAACTGGAACAGAATTAGTAATCCTACTCCACATGAAAACTACAAACTTTTATGAACACTTCTAGCTAAAATCTTGGTTTCAAAGTCAAATAAAAGCTGTGATCCTTGACATCAGGTTAACACTTCTTAAAGTTTCCTGAGTGAGAGGAGGATTGGCCCAGCGACATTTGACGTTACTTAGAGAGTTTCTATTGAGTAGTCGCAGATGCAGCATCTAAAATCTACAAGGATTAACAATACTAGACCTGTATCACTAATGACACCTTTCTGATTTTCTATTTAGAGAACAAAATTTCTGGAAAAAAAGTGGTACTGGAACAGGCACATTAGAAACCTAATATCTACATTAAAATCCATTTCAGAGCTGAGTGTGGTGGCGCACGCTTGTAATCCCAGTACTTGGGAGACTGAAACAGGAGAATCACAGATTTGAGGACAGCCTCAGCAAATAATGAGACTCTCATCATTCTAGTGAGACCCTGTTTCAAAATAAAAATAAAATAGGGTTGGGGTGTAGCTCTGAGGTAGAATTCCCCTGCGTTCAAACCCCAGTGCCAAAAAAATTTAAAAATCCATTTTAGAAATCTTGCAACAGTTATATGCTGTTATATACTGCCAGCGTTTTCCAATGGAAAAATAAAACCTTATTTACATAATAAAAATTACATCAATAATCATTACATTAAGCTGGACACAGTGGTTCATGCCTATAATCCCAGTACTTGGGTGACTGAGACAGGAGGATCACAAATTTGAGACCAGCCTTGGCAATTTAGTGAGACTATGTTTCAAAATAAACAATAAGAAGGGCTGGGAGTGTAGTTCAGTGGAAGAATGTCACTAGATTCAGTGCCCAATATGAGAGAGAGAGAGAGGGAAAAAGAGGTAGGTAGGTTGCATTAAAGGACAGATGACTTGGATAAAGTCTACTTTTTCTATCTACAGTTATGTGACCAAATCTCATCATCTTTGGGCCTCAGTTGCTTCATACTCCAAATGGAAATAATAATCATAATAGTAATAATAATACATTTTCCTAAATATAGATTTGACTAGGTGGTCTCTGGGTTATTTCAACAATGAGATTCATGATTCTTAGATTTAATATGCTCATGCTTACATAGAAATAAAAATTAAACTTTTTCATTCACCTTATCTGTAACACCATGAATAAAATACTATCATTTTAATTCTAATACCATAACCATTTTAAGGATTCACCATATGCCAAACATTGTAGTAAGAATCAATTAATTTAATGCTCAGTACAGTATTTAGAGGTTGCTATTAATTTCCCCATTCCACAGATGAGGAACTGAACATTAAAGAGATTAATAAATCTGTCACAGGTTACATATGTTGTGAATAATAAACTGACTTTAATCCAGATCTCTCGGGTGCCAAACACACTCCCCTTCTTCTCTAAGACAGATTCTCCTGCTTATGTGTTTTACACAAATGCTGTTGCATTGCACTGCCCCAAGTCAATAATCATATTTGCTCCAGCTGACTACAAGATTCCATTCAGCCATCACACCATAATAAATCTGCTGGTTAGAAGAATTATAATAGATTATATGGCACATTTAACTATTCTAAAACCATGTCACATATATCATATTTATCCCAGAAAATTGACCAGATACAACATCTATGTCTGTCTGTTCCAATGTGGCATTAAAAAAAAACACAACAAAGATAATTTTTCCAGAGTTAGGGAATGATCATGGTGTGATGAAAACAGCTCTGAAAACTGAATTTAAGAGGGACTCCAGATAAAGGAGGAGAGATCTCAGATGAGAGAAGGCGACTTCAGTGAGGGTGATGGGAGGGGGAGGGAAACACCTCAGTGGGCACGATGTACATACAGACTTATCAAAGTCAGTCACTATGCTGAGCACGGGAAGGAGGGGCGGGGGAAGAAATAGGGCCTGAGCTGGAGGAGGCCTCAGTGAGTGCTGTGTGCGTGTATGCCTCTACCACCCCG
>PVJS01004501.1:0-12267 GCA_004027185.1 Glis glis
CCAAGAGGAAGGGATCTGCTTCCAGTCTCCCTCTAGGTTAAGACTGCAACATCAGCTCCCACGGGAATTTCCACACCACCAGCCTAATCAGCAAATGTTTGACTTGCAGGTCTCACAATTGTGCCAATCAATTCCTACAATCAATCAAAAATAGGTAAATAGATGAGCATCATTTTAAATGCACACACACACACACACACACACACACACACACACACATGCACATGCACATGCTTTTTTGTTTTTGTTTCTCTGGAGAAAAGGAGGAGAAGTTGAGGGACGTGCAAGGAGGAACGCCTCATTTCTCTTTCCTGGATGAAGCGCTCGGTGACACCATGTACTGGGAGTCGGGGCACTTCTGAGGGAGTGCCAGAAGCCTGGTGAAGGTCCGTGTGGTCATATGGACAAGCGAGAGTTGCCAAGTAGGAACGTGCAGGAGCGTTGCTGGAGCAGTGGAAAGAAGCTGCTAGCTCACTGCCGTCACCGCTGGAGACTGCGTGTCCCTGGAGTTAGATATGGCAGCGTAGCGTCTATGTGAAATGTATGTGACATGATTTTTTGTTGGGAAATGATGAAGGGTCTGCTGTATAGAATTGGTTAATAAGAATTACAAATATTAGAAAAATACATTTTTCACATATTTACTTATCCAAGTAAGAACCTATGTGATGGCTTTTCGTTTTAAAATCCAAATACCCAAATATCTAAGTCCCCACATCTATGTTCAGCCGATGCTATCTTTGTCGTGTAGCCATCAGATCATTGTTCTCAGAAGCAAGCATGACAGGTATCATAGAAGCCCCTCCCTTTGTCTAGAAATCACCCGTGTCCTTGACTGTCCTTCACGCTTTCGTACTCTATCACCAAAATATGTTACGTAGAAGAAAGATGCATATTTACTTGACACTACCGTTTCTGGAAAAAGAATGGTACATGGAATACCTGTAGTGTTATTTTTGAAAATTTCATTGTTTAAATAAATGTCACCTTACTATTTATAGTCAACAATTTCCTTTTTTCTCTCTACTTTTTTTCAGTTTGACCATGTTAACACACATAACAAGAAAATTAGTATTTATATTATAGTTTTTTAAGTTAATGTTAGAAAAATAACTAACTTTTTATTTGAAAAAAAATCTTTTTGTAGGGAAGAAAATCTTAAATTACACATTCCCAACTTACATGAATAGTTTTTATACACTGGTTGAAACAAGAACAATGACTAACAGTCTGTTGCTTTAAGTAAAAGACAGACACACACAATTATGTATTATAAATATTTTAACAAATGTTAATTTGTTAAATAACAAACATTATTTTAGTTTCCTAAAATAAAGGTACATTGTCACACAAGTTTATAAGTCAATGGTCTGAGAACAATAACTACTAAATAAACTTCTGCATATGATAAGAAAGTTCTTTGTACTATTAAATAAATAGTCATAGATTGAGATAATTCTATAATAACAAAATACAAAAGAATCATAAATTAATTTTAAAATGATAGTAACTGAAATGTAAATGTTCTCTATCCTGCATTATCTTGCTAATCTAAACAAAGAAAAAAAAGTCTAACTCCATGTTTTGGATTCTCAAAAGCACTTACACCAAGAACATCATTGAAATTTCCTATTAACTATCATTGAAACATGTGGTTTATAGTTTCAACTACAATTTTTAACTGAGGTCAATTCAAAGTATTGGGGGTAAATAATGTTGTGTAATATAGAACATTAACGAATCTATAGATAAAATCTATATTCGCAGAGCACCAACTCATTTTAATTCTTTGATGTATGCCACTGTATGATGATCTTACATTTTCATCCACTCTTTGGTGATAGGATTAATTTATTTCTAGTTTTTTATTATCACAAGCAATGCTGCCAGGACATTTGTCCACACCTCTGCACACACCTGCAAGAGTTCCTCTAGGTTTTTCGTAAGTGGAACTGCCAGGACACTAGGTAATGAGATGTGTGCATCTTTACTTTATCCTATTAGATAGGATACAAAGACCATATCTTCACCAGAGACTGGCACATTGTTCTGGAAGGAGTCATAGCAGTGTGCTCTCTCACCACTTGTAAGTGAACCATCTATCTCGTTTCTTCACATCCCCACTCACACTTGGGATTATCAGACTTTTAAGTTTTCTCCAATCTGTTGGGCAAAAATCCATGTCTTAATTTGTATTTCCCTGCTTAGTAGTGAGACTAAACACTTTGATATGCTTTACGGCCATACTGGTTTCCTTTCTTTGTGAGTAACTTGATCATATCACTTTTTCTGAAGGCTTTGTCTTTTCTTTAAAGGCCTGGAGAAATTCTTGATCCATTCTGGATATCAATTCTGTCAGTTACATGTGTTGCAAAGCCCCTTTCCAGTCTGTGGATTTAGTTCTACCACTTTAATTTGTGTCTACTGTTCACCTTCTCCTCCTCATTCTCTTGTGCTTTCTCATTTCTTGCCTTCTGTTATGCTTATAACATATATATGTATAATGTATAATATGTATAATACATACACATATACATTTCTCCTCTGTGGTTCCGAAGCTATATGAAGTTCCTGTTCTTTTAATGGTCACCCTTACTTTTTTTGGCCTACATACTTACTTACAACATTTTTATCATAAAGACTGAAAGACTGGTTCTCAAAGCGTAGACCCCAGAACAGCAGTGTTAGCATTATCTGAGAATAGTTAAAATGTAGATTCTCAGGCCCCTGCCCTAACCTAATGATACAGAAACCCTGGGGGTGGTGTCTCAGGCAGCAGTCTCACTGCTGTAATCCAAAACAACTGGCCACACAACTTAGAGGAAGGAAGTATCATTTGTTCACAGTTTTTGGAGATTTCAGAGTTTCAGTTCATGTCAGGCCAGGTCTCTGGAGCTCAGGGCATGGTTACAGGAGACAGAGAAAGGGAAAGTGCAAAGCTTTGTTCTCACATCATAGAGATCAGAAGCAAGAAAGCCAGCAAGGGGATTCAAAGACCCAAGCACAGTCCCCAAGGCCACATGCCCAGGGTCTCACCTCCTCTAGCCACACCCCACCTGCCTGGTTATCACCGTTAACACATTACAACCCTCATGACTTACAACTCTACTAATATGTGAGCTCTTCCGGGAACCATCTATACGTAAACCATACAGGTGGGGTCCACAAACTGTTATAACATGTGAGTTTTTCAGGGAATATTCTATATCTAACCATAACAGGTGGGGTCTACAAATTGTTCTAAGTGATTCTGATGTGTGTCAAAGTTTGAGAAACACTGGTCTAGAATTATTCAACAACTCTATCCACCTTCTTTTTTTTTTTTTTTTTTTTTGCAGTACCGGGGATTGAACCCAGGGGCGTTCTACCTCCGCGCTACACCCCCAGCCCTATTTTTTATACTTTATTTTGAAACCGGGTCTCACGAGGTTGCGGAGGGCCTCACTAAGTAGAGAGAGAGAGAGAAAGAGAGAGAGCTGAGGCTGGCTGCGAACCAGATCCTCCGGTCTCCGCCTCCCAAAGTACTGGGATTACAAGCGTGCGCCACCACGCCCGGCTCTATCCACCTTCTGAACCAAAGCAATCTTTTCCTATTCAATGAGAAGACCCCCACCCCCACTCCACCTTTTGCTTTGATATTCTTACCTAGCACATTGATGTGTGTGTGTGTGCGTACATAGTGTCAATGGTTAAATATCACAGCACGCACAGAACATTAGTGACTCTTGGTTTTGTTGTTGTTTGCATCCTGATCCTTAGATGTCTGTTAATGGTTCTCTCCTTACAGATCCTAAGTGTTGAATTTTCCTAATGCATGTTTAAAACTGTCTTCATATGATCTTTATTTTTGAATTATAGTTGTTTGGGTTTAAAATTCAGAGTTTGCAGTTGTTTTCTATCAACACCTTGAAAACATTACTCTGTTGTGTTCTGGCCTCTGTTGCAGATGAGAATCTGTTGTTTATCTAATGACTCCTTGTTAGCAGGGATTCTGTCTTTCTCACTTGTGGCTTCTGAGACTTTTCCCTTGTGCTTGGGGTTCTGCAGCATCACCATCTGTGCCTGCATGTGCATTTCTTTCTATGTACCCTCTTCCTTTTTCTTTGTGCTGTTTTAAATGTGAGGCTTTGTGAGTTTCTTAAACTCTGAAACGTTTCAAGTTGTTCTTTCTTGGACTGTTGCTTCTTACCATCCTTTTTTTTCCCCCTCTGAACATCCTATTGAGTGGATGCTGAAGACTCCTGTCTTCCATTTCTCTTTCCTACTTTAAAATTTTTGTTTTCTTTTTCTCTCTGTGCTCCCTTCTTGATGAATCTCTAACACAATTGTTCAGAGCACTATTTTCTTCTTCGATGGAGTCAGCCTGGAATTAGTTGAATCTACTGTGCGTTTCATTTCACTGTCTATATTTCTTATGCACAGATATCTTGACAGTTCTATTTCATATGTATCTTTTCTTATTTCCTTTCTACCTGTTTTTGTTTGGTTAATTCTTGTTCTTTTTTTATGGTAGTACTGAGAATTGAACCCAGTAGCATTCTACCTCTGAGCTACACCCCAGCCCTTTTTATTTTTTGTTTTGAAATGGGATCTCACTAAGAGTTACTAAGAGTCTTGCTATACTGCTGAGGCTGTCCTCAAACCTGTGATCCTCCTGTCTCAGTCTCTCAAGTACTGGCATTACAGGAATGCCTGTAATGCCCGATTCTTGTTATTTTTATGAAATTTTTTTGTTTCATTACTAATCAGGATGCTAAACTCATGTATTTAAAAATCTTTGCACCTTATTCTATTATTTTAATTGTACTTAAGGTGACTTTGTCTCCAATTGTTGGCTATCCCTCCTAGACTAGAATTCTTCATGTTTTGAAATGTGCATTTCAAACCTGTGTTAGGAGAAACCTTTTTTTTTCCTTTTCAGTCACTCTCCCAGGTTTGAAGTTCCTTTCACAAGGTCCCTTAGAACTCACAATTCCTAGTGTGACTTGCACCTCTCCCTCCCCTCCACACACCTTGGCCATAGTGTACATATTGCTGATCTGCTTCTGTGAACGGCTTGCTTCAATTTCCAGTTGTGAACTTATTCTGTGTATTTCTTTCCTGGGTACAGAACTTTGTAGAAGTGAGAGCCCTAAAGAGATTTCCAGACTCTTTCTCAACCAGGAGATGGGGGTGGTCTCACTTAATGCCCTGTTCTCAAGAGGTTCCTCCCTACCTTCAGACACACAGCCCTGAGCAGGGTCCCGAACCAACCCTCAGTCAGAGCATGGTGCTTCTGTTGTGTTTCTAATACAGAGATGGTATTATTTTTTAAAATGATATACCTAGTTCTTTTATTTTCTCTTTAGTGCTATATGTTTGGAGCAAAAGTGGTACCTCAAAGAATAAATTCATAATGCCTTCTTGACACACAGGATTTGACAAGAGACCTGATGGATATGTTCTTAAAACCCAGGAAAGTATAGAGAAGATGTAGACTTCCAGTTTCTGATCTATATGCAAGAAGCTTAGAAGTCACCACTCCATCCTAACAAGTAAAAAGCTAAAAAAAATGAATATCAGCAAATCTTCTTAAATCCATCAGAAAAGTAGGGCCACAGGGCAAACTTCTGCCCCAGCAATGGGAGAAACAGTAATCATACAGAATAAAGACTTAGGGCAAAAATCCACAAGCAGAAATCTCCCCTAGTCTGTAACTGATGAGACAAATCTGAGGGTTAAAAGTTCCAGAGGGACCCATTTATAGGAGAGACCTTATTTTTTGTGAATTTAGTTCTAGGATCTTTACCAGGTTCTCACATGAAGATTGGAGAAAAATCCAACAAGACCTTCTGCAGGGGCAGGAGGAAAGGACCCATTTTGAAATCAGCCACAGCATTCCATTCCTCTCAAGTTCTTCCCTCAAAAGAAACTATTTTACCAGAGTCTAACCTAGGGGGTTATTTCAGAGCCAACCAGATGTAGGGAAATACCCAACTCCAGCTCCCTCTAGCCATCTGGTCCACCTAAGGGTGAGGAAAGGACCTAGAAACATTTGGGGAGTTCATAGCCCAGGGTGTCAGGCTCAGCAAAAGACTAAGACCTAATCATAGGACCACAGAACGCCTCCCCTCGCCCCTTACCCCACCACCGTGTCACTAAAGGCCTATTTATTGGAGTTCCTTTCATCCAGCACATTATGTCCAGCTTCCAATAACAACAACAAAATAATTACAAGGCATACTAAAAGGCAAAAATGACAACTTGATGACAGAGAAGCATCAGAAGCAAACTCAGATATGGCGAGGTATTGGAATTGTCAGACCAGGAATTTGAAAGACTATGACTAACCCATTAAAGGCTTTAAAGGAAAAAAAAGTAGAAAATATGCTAGGACGAATTGGTAATGTAAGCAGAAAGACGACAATTCTAAGAAAGAATCAAAGAGAAATGCTATAGGTCAAGAGCAGTGTAGCAAAAGTGAAGAATGCCTTTGATGAGCTCATTAGTAGACTGGACACTGTTAAGGAAAGAATCTCTGAGCTTATTAAGGTTATGTCAATAGAAACTTTGAAGTCTGAAGAGCAAAGAGAATAGAAAGATCGAAGAAAAGTATATTAGAATATTCAAAAACTATGGACAGTTATAAAAGGTATAATATATGTAATAGGAATACAAGAAGCAGAATGGTATATAATAACTGTATACATAAATACAGTTTTATATATATTATTTCATATAATTGGCTTTATATATACATATATATAGGAACCAATTGAATTTCATCTTCTAAGCAGTTCTCTTGGAAGATAAGACAAAATATCCTCACTGTAATTCTTCATGAAATTTCATCATAATTAATTTATGATCCACACCAAAAGGGCATCCTTTAAGCCCCACTTCATATGCAGCAGTAGAGATCCTATAGACCATTACTGTAAGTACTTTGAATAATGTCTAAATAAGCATTAGCAAATTTCTGGTACACATGGGACAGTTGATTGAGGTAATTAACTGCTGTCTTCTTTCCCAAAGTACCTTAGTAGTGCCCATGACCCTCCTTACTTGGCAATCACTTCCAATTTTCTGGAGATAGCACTCGAAATAAATTTTGTTTACCCACACTTCTTAAGGTGTTTCTGTGACAAATATCTTCTATAAAGTATGAATTAAAAAAAAGAATCAGGTCAAATAAATTTGAAAACACTGAATTAAAATCATATGTTCTTTTTTTAACTGTAAAACTTAACAATATTCATTATAAGTTATATTTTCTGAACTTCTTAACCCAGGAAGGAGCAGCTCATAGCCAAAATGTTCTCTGGAACATATATCGAGAAATGTTCTAGAAATATTAATGAATACACTGTTCACAAGAAGGTAAAGAAATTTAGGATATTATGTCTAATGTTTGTTTTTAGAGGTCTGCAAATTTTCCACCAAGACCAAATGGCTAATATTTTTGGCTTTGCATGCCATAGATTTCTCTCATAACTACTGATCTCTACCAGTGTAGCACAAAAACAACCATAGTCAAGTCCAGGGATGACTATGTTCCAATAAAAGTTTGTGATTTGCCAACCTGTTATAAAGAATGATGACGCCTTGCCATAAAAGCATTTCATTCAACAAACACTAATTGACTACTATGTGTTTTGGGTTCCAGCAATATTGTTGGGTGCATGAAGAAAAGTATCAATGTGCGTGAGGGAGACCATAGTGTTTAATGCACAGACACTGTACTTAGTAAGTCCTAGAACCTTTACAGTTTATATTTACATATGGATTTTCACTTGTCTTTTTATAAAATTAGCATTTTTCATATCACCATTGCACACAGGAGGAAACAGAGAATCAAACTTGGTGTCAATACCAAAGGTGGCATCTAGGCATGGCAGGTGCACAGGTGCACCTCCGGTATGGCATTTCCAAGTCGCTGATGCTTGGTGTGTCAACTAAACATTGCCCCTTCCAGTGTGAGTCCTTACAAATATTAAATCCCAATAAAAACATCGGGAAAAATGAAGCAATTCAGTTCAGCTAAGGCAACCCTTTAGTGTTTACATGCTCCAGGATGGGATAGATTCTTGAGTTACTTGAAGAGACTGATCGCATCTTTTTCCATGTCCAGCTTTCCAGTCCTCTGGCTGAACTTAAAACCTGGCCAAGTCTCAAGGAAAGAGTGAGGTGCCCTCTGGTTTTTTGTTTCTTCAATGCTTTGTTTTGAAACCCTGATGGAAAAGTTTTATTTAGATCTGGCTATCCTTTATCCTGCAAAACTTTCCAAACAAAGGCTTCATGACTTGGGGGTGTTCCAGGTCCTGTGGATTCCTATAAATCGAGTTAGCACCAGGCATGTTTGGGTTTCACTCAAATCACCACCAGGCTCCGCTTCCATGCCTTTACCCGGGCCAGCCCTTTAGACTACAGCATTCAGATATCTGCTTTCCATGTTACACGGTGTCCTTCTGTAGGAAAAGAACACCCAGAGTCTATGGAAATTATGTGTTATTTGACAACAGCAGGAGCAGGGAAGAGGATGATGTATAATGTAAAGGAGCCTGGTGCTTGCGTTTACTTTCTCCAGCTCTCTTCCACCATCCTTTCTTCTTGTAACCTTTTTGAATAAGCACCAGGAGTCAGCTTGTTTCTGACAAAAGGACCCACTGAAGCCCCCTTGCACAACACACCGCCTCGCTGATGCGCAACAATTAGCATTGTGGCCAGACATGGGGCTCCAGTTCAGAAAGGGGCTGTGCTCTCCAAATTCCTTCGGCTTGGCTGCCCTGCCAACCACAGACCCAGCCTCTGGCATGTTTAACAGAGCAGACGCTGCTCTCTGCCTCACCATTTGTTTCTCTTCCTAGAATCCCTATGGAAATGTTCCTGTGAAACAGATCTGAGAGCCCGGATGAACAAAGAGCTTCCTTTTGAACAATTGTCTTCCACTCCCTGACCCACAGCTAGAACAGATGAAAGCAAAAAATAAAAATTGTTCTAAGATTGCACAAACAAAATTTGAGTCTCGTCAGGGCTAATGAGAGCTGGGAGAAGTGGGGGTCATTCTTCAATTGGTTCAAAAGTCTGTTCTAAATGAAAGCAAATTCCTAGGATTCCCCCTCAGCTAGCATCATTCAGTAAAGCCAGTGCTCAAACAAAAGTATTTCTACAACATCCGCCAACAGGACTTGTCAACGCTCATAAACATCTGTAGATTTAACTCACCCCAGGGCTCTGGAGAGCGGGAAATCCAGGCATTTGTTATTTTTACAGAACAAACCAACCTTGACCCAACAAGGGACAAAAGCAAAGCAAAGCACACTGAAATGACAAGGGATGGGTATGACTGGTGGAAGGCAGAATACAGAGACAGGGGAGAGGGTTTGTTCTTAGGAATGTGCAATGCACGGAAAAGAACACCTGACTGGAATTTAGAACCACATCTTCTAAGCATGATTTTTTTCCTTACTAAAAATTCCAGTGTAACTGCTTAACGTGGATTTGTTTTCTTCCCTTCACATCAAAGAATAAGACACTTGAGCATAGTTCATTTGCCACATGTGACTTGCATTTGCTGGTTATTTGGTCTGTAAAATTGACATCATCAAACTAGACATTCTCTGAGGTCCTCTAGCACTACAGTTCTATGAATGCTTTTGACCTTTTGAGTTCCAGACAGTCATATCCTTTCCCTTCCCAAAGAACTGTAGAAATTAAAGATCCCTTTTCACCTATGAACAAAACTACACCTATCATCTGATGAGGAGACATACACCAGTTTGACCTATTTTGGGGTGAAATACACAAGCCTTTACTTTTTTTCCTCCTTCCCAGAGCACTGGCCTCTGGAGTATTTCATACTTCCCTCAGGGGATAGCAAAGAATATAAGAAAAGTGAAGACTCAGATCAATCCTAATACAGTATCTGTTAGAAATGATAAATAGAAGTTAGGCAGCAAAGAAATGGTCATAATTAAGATCGAAGGGCTAGAAGCCAGGCATGGTGGCATACACTTGTAATCCCAGTACTTTGGAGGCTGAGACAAGAGGATCATAGGTTCAAGGACAGCCTCAGGAACATAGAAAAACTCTCAGAAACCTAGTGAGACCCTGTTTCAAAACAAAAAAATAAAAAGGGCTGGAGGTGTAGCTCAGAGGTAGAATGCCCCTGGGTTCAATCCCCAGAACCACAGGCACACACACACAAAAAAAGATGAAAGGGCTGGAGGGTTCAGTAGTAGAGTACTTGCCTAGCTTGCCGGAGGTCCTGGATTCAATCCCCAGTGCTCCAAATATCTGTATCCATCCATTCATCTAGCTAGCTATGATATATCATTTATGATATATATGATTAAAGTTATCTGTATATTTCAATGGCCACATTTATGTGCAATCAAATTTTCACATTTTGGCAATACAAAGATGCACATTTTTCTCACACTTAACATCTTTGAAATTGGGGTGCCATTTTACAATTGGGGTCTTGCATTTTATAATCCCTGTCATCGAGGTGAATGTCATTGCCAACGCATGTACAACACCGTCATAGTTGTTGAAATGTCAGTGCCTCTATGGAACTATTTGTACCTGGTTCTACAGTGTTTAATTTAACTGCTATTTAAGTGTTTTCAAAAATATTTCAATTTGCTTTCGCATTTAAGCAAAAGGTTTTGAGAATGCAGAAAGGCACAGAAACAGAGCAGAGGGGCATCAATGTGATATGAGTGAGACAAACAGCCTATTGTATGTGTAGGAAGACTCAGAACTGAGCAGAAAAAATATTCATAGCTGAGCATATTGGTGCATGCCTGTAATCCCAGTATTTGGGAGTCTGAGACAAGAGGATCGCAGGTTCAAGGCTGGCCTCAGCAACTTAGCAAGACCTTCATCAACTTAGCAAGACCCTGTTCAAAATAAAAAGTAAAATAGGGCTGGGGGTGTAACTCAGAGGTAGAATGACCCTGGGTTAAATCCCCAGTACCACAAAATTAATTAATTAATAGTTGGTAGAATTTAGCAGTAAAGCCATCAGATTCTGAACTTTTCTTTGATGAGAATCTTTTTATTCATTCAAAATCATCATTGGTATGTTCCAATTTTCTATTTCTTCTTGATTCAATTTTGACAGGTTGTATAGGCGCAGGAATTTATCCATTCCTTCTAGGTTTCCCAATTTATTGGCAATATAATTATTCATAATAGTACATAATGATCTTTTACATTTTTATGGCTTCATTTGTAATGTTACCTTTTCCATCTCTGATTTTATTTGAATATTCTTTCCTGTTTTTTTTTCTTTTTTAGTGTTTCTAGCTAGAGGTTTGTTGACTTTGTTTTAAAAACTAACTTAATTTCATTGATCTTTTGTATTGTTTTCTTTGCTCTATTTCATTTATTTCCTCTCTGATCTTTACTATTTCTTTCCTTCTATAAATTTTGGGGTTTTTCATTTTGTTTCGTTCCTTGAGGTACAACAGTAGGTAGTTTATTTAGGATATTTCTAATTTTTTATGTAGATATTTATTGCAGTGAACTCCCCTCTTAAATCTGCTTTTGCCATATCCTTTATGTTTGGGATTATGTGCTTCCATTTTCATTTGTTTCAAGAAGTTTTTAGGTTTTCTTTTTAATTTCTTCTTCAGCCCATTTGTAATTGAGGAGTATCTTCTTTGGTTTCCATGTATTTGTATAGTTTTTAAAGTTCCTCCTGTTGTTGATTTCCAGTCTTATTTCATTGGGGTCACAAAAGACATTTGATATGATTTCAGTTTTTTTTTTAATTTGTTGAGACTTGTTTTATGGCCTAAAATATTATCCTGGAAAAAGTTTCATGTGCCCATGAGAAAAATGTACATTCTGTAACTGTTATGTCCATTTAGTATAGAGTGTGATTTAACTACAATGTTTCTTTGTTGATTTTTCCATCTGTATGTTATGTCCATTGCTGAAATTAGTGTGTTAAAGCTCCCAACTATCATTGTGTTACTGTCCATCTCTCCCTTTAGATCTGATAATATTTGCTTTATGCATTTAGGTATTACAATTTTGGGTGCATATATATTTACAATTGTTATATCATCTTGCTGAATTGATCCTTTTATCATTATATAAAGCCTTCATTGTCTCCATTTACAGTTTTTTACTTGAAGTCTATTCCACATACATTTCTATATTATCTTATCCCAAATATATATTCCTATCTCTAGACTGAGCTCCAAACATTTCAAATTAGCTCCTGAAAATCCTCAGCTTCCTCAGCTACATGACTAACAAGAACCTCACTCCTCC
>PVJS01004501.1:12367-68992 GCA_004027185.1 Glis glis
ATTTTTTATACTTTATTTTGAGACCGGGTCTCACGAAGTTGCGGAGGGCCTAAGTAGAGAGAGAGAGAGAGAGAAAGACAGGGAGAGAGAGAGAGAGAGAGAGAGAGAGCGTGCGCGCGTGCGCGAGCTGAGGTTGGCCGCGAACCCGGATCCTCCGGTCTCCGCCTCCCAAAGTACTGGGATTACAAGCGTGCGCCACCATGCCCGGCTTCCTGTAGCGTCTCTTGAATCTGAATCCTTTTTATCTTTATTCATTTCTGTAAATGGTTAATGAACACCTTCTCTTGGGAATGGATTCCCAAGAGCAAATCATATTGCCTCCTTCCTTCTAAATTTGAAACTGAGAGATGAAAATAAGAGAATCTTATTTAGATCTGCAATCCAAATGGGGCTCCCTACCACTATGCACACAAATAGACACACACACACGTGTACACGCACTCACACACTCATACACATACACGGAAAGCCCAACTTTGTGGTCCATCTAGGAGAACCTGCAAAGCATTTATACAACCAGCCAACAACAGGTAATTGTGTGCTGCCTTGCAACCCTCAAGCCTAGAGAGTTTGAAAACTATCTCAGGGTCATCAATCAGGCTTGCTTACCTGATGGAGGAGATGAGTAGAACATATTCATCCTATAAGCTATCCTTAAATACAGCCCCAAAGAGCATTAGTTGCTGAATCCCCCAATATCACAAACCAGACAAATCACTCCTACTTTGTAAAGAGGGTGGAAAACAGAATGGAGAGAGAGGATAGAACTGGAAATGTGATTCTAATGCTGTTCCCACCTGATAAGTGGAATGAAACCTGTATTTGTTTTTTAGGGCTACCATAAAAATTAACACTAATTTAGTGGCTTAACACAGCAAAAATATTTCACCCATAGTTCTAGAGGCCAGAACTCCAAACTCAAGGAGTGGACAGGGTGTTTTTTCTGGAGGCTCTGAAGGGGAATCCATCCCTTACCTCCTTTTTGTCTTTTCATGACTGGACAATCCTTGGCATTCCTTGGTTTGCAGTTGCATAACTAGTCTCTGCCTTCACCGTCACAGGGCCACCTCCCTGCATTGAGTCAAATTTCCCCCCCTTAGCAGGATACCAGTCATTGGATTTACGGCCCACCCTAAATGTAAGATAATCTCATCCCAAGATTTTTAACTAAGTTATATCTGCAAAGACTTTATTTTCAAATAAGACCATGTTCATAGATATCAATGTTAAGACTTGGGCATCTTTGGGGAGACACTAAAAAATCCACTGTGAGTCCTTATGGAAGCATGAGAATAAGGATTCTCCCCCTGCCTCTCTTTTATTCCAGAAAATGTGTCAGGTATCAGAAATGCAGGAATTAGTAAAAACCAATGCACCCCCTGTCCTTATGCTCACAGTCCATTCATCACTTTGCCTACTGCTAGTCCTTTGTTGGAATGGTCTCCTAATTTTTTCTTCTGCCCTCAAGTCTTATTGGTGCCAGTCCAGATTTAAAAACACCTTCATTAGTCAGAGCAGTCGAGGTCACTCGGCAATAACAAATCACCACCATATCTCAGTGTCTTAAAAGAGCACAGGCTTAGCAGAGTGTGGTGGCGCATCCCTGTAATCCCAGTATGTGGGAGGCTGAGACAGGAGAATCACAGGTTCAAGGCCAGTCTCAGCAACTTAGTGAGACCCTATTTCAAAATTTAAAAAAGTAATAAAAATAAGACCAGGAGAATAGCTGAGAGGTAGAATGCCCCTAGGTTTGATCCCTAGTACCAAACACACACACACACACACACACACACACACACACACACACACACAGGTTTGTATCTTACTTAGTCTATGGGAGAACAGTGGAGGTTTTCTCTGGCTATGGCATTCTCACTCAAGGACCAAGACTCACGCTTCCATAGTAGCTAAGGCTGGAAAAGGACCAGTGACAAATCACATAATATTTCTTAAAGTTTCTGCCCAGGTGTGGCATAAGTCACTTTCACTCCTTAGCACTGGTCAGAATAAGTCATGTGGCCATGCCTAATTATGAAGGCAGAAAGAGAATTATACTGTCATTATAGACTCAGAAGTGGAAAGAACTGAAAATAATTGTGAATAGCTCTAGTACATTCTGGTGTTTAAATATTAGTCGTAGATATCCCTTGCCTGTAGATTAAAGTTTACACTCAGCATGACATTCCAGGCCCTACAAACTGATCCCCAATCTCTATCTCAGCTTCATTTCCCCCTACTTTGTTGCCACATAGACTCCCACTACACTCAACTTGATTGCTGAGCATCTCTTGCCATGCCAGGCCCTCTCTGGCCTCCAGACATGTGTCCACACTGTTCCATTCACCTGGAACAAAACCACCATTCCCCACACTCCTTCTCCAAGTTTTTCCTTACAGGTCACTTCTTCATTGAAGCTTTTTCCTTAGGTAGAATTAATCCCTCCATCTACGATCACATAGCATTTTTACATAACTCATTCCTTCATGTTTTTTTCCCCTCAAAAAACAAACCATGAGCCAAGCACTAACTATGCTGCAATAGAGTAAAGGGAGTCCTGGAAAGTTGATTGTCTGGCGGGGGAGAATTCTAGAAACATAACAGAATTATAGGCTGCTGTGGGAGGAGTAGGAGGGGCTACGGGAACCCATGGCACAGGGATAAATTCCCTGAGGATGCAATGTGGCAGTTAAACTGAGATCTGAGAGATGAAAAAAACAGCCATTCTCCAAGAAAAGAACTGGGGAGTAAGATCTGGATAGAGAAAAGCATATACAAAGGCCCACAGAGGAAGATACTATGATGAGTTTGCAGAACTAAAAATACGTACTTAAATACAGATGGCATACACTGTAAAGCTAACTAATGACTGGGCCACAGATCTTGAATTGGAAAACAAGACAGCCCAATTTTCTACTTTCATGATTCATCAGAAAAACTGGTTCTTTAACTTGGCCTCCTTGATCTACCAGTTTCTGAGAAGGGTATATACCTCTTAGTCTCTAATACTGCCTCTTATTATTAGGTTGTCCTTCTTTTTCCTTGAACATATTTTGCTTAATATTCTATCAATTAGTATTACTTAATATTGTCATATAAACTTCTTTAGCTAATATACCTTTTATTAGGTTTTGTTTTGGTGTGGTACTTGAGATTGAACCCTAGGGGGGCATTCTACCTCCAACCTACACCCACAGCCCTTTTATTTTTTGTTTTGAAACAGGGTCTAGCTAGGTTGCTGAGAGTCTAAATTGCTGAGTCTGGCCTCAAACCTGCAATCCTCCTGTCTCAGTCTCCCTAGTACTGGGATTACTGGGATTACAGGCATCTGACACCATATCATTTTGTTTAAGATATATCTATAAATAGCAATTTGTTACATTTTACATTTTAATCCAAAAAGATTTTTGTATCAGGTATTAAAAAAGTGAGTTTAATCTTTATCCATTTTCATAATTATCAGTCTGCAATGATATATATCACTCTATATATTTTCTATTCTTATTGCTTCTTTTTGCTATCTTGCATTAAATAGATCAATTTATTAAACTCCTTTCACTTTCCAGTTTACAAGTTATGCATTTACTTTTTATGTGTTTACTTTTTCTATTTTTATTTTTTTCAGTACTGGGGATGGAACCCAGGGGCATTCTACCTCCAAGCTACACCCCAGTCCTATGTTTTTATTCTTTATTTTGAAACAGGGTCTCACTAAGTTTCAGAGGGCCTCGCTAAGTAACTGAGATTGGCCCCAAACCCAGATCCTCCAGTCTCAGCCTCCCAATTACTGGGATTACAAGCATGTACCACCACGCCCGGCTTTATGTGTTTACTTTTAACATAACTTTTAGATTTATAATAAATTGACAAAGTCAAAATTAATCAATATTTCTATACTGAAAAAGACAAAGACCTCAGCCCACCAAATTCCCCCAAACTTTTTCTGCTTCATGATTTCCAAATTATTGTACAGTATTTTATTTCCAGATTCTTTTGAAACACAAGTAATGCAATTTTTATTATTTTGTGGAAAGTACTTTTTAAATTTGCGTTCTATATTTTGCTACTTCTTTGGCTCATCGTTGCTTCTCTTACTTTATCGCTTCACTCTGTAGTTTCTTCCTCCTGAGGTATAGTTTCCATGGCTGTTTAGAATCCACCTGCGCGCCTGAGCATCTGGGCTCCCCAGTGTGTGAGCCAGCATTTCAGTGGCAACTCTTTTCTTTTTTATTCACAGTGCCCAGGACCTAGAGTCAAGGAATCCAGGAGCCTAACAAGCCACGTCGCCTGGGCACATACCTCTTATCCTCTTTTGGACTTTGTTCCAAAGATCCAGGAATTTCCTGCCCAAATGGTAAGTGTTACGGACAGCCCTTCAGTACAGCTTTCTGTACTGAAGAGCTTTATCTCCTCGCTGATGCTAGTTCCTTCCTAGTTTCCAACACTTACACATTTTCCCTTTATTCATTTTAAGCTCTGCTCTGCGGGTATGTGGGTGTATGTGTTAATATAAAAAATATGGCATCTAATATTTCTAGATTCTAGACCTAACAATAGAAGAGCTGTTGAGAGGAAGGGAAAATGGTTTTCTTATGTGTCAAATTCAATGTCTTAATTTAATATGTAAATTAAATGTAAAATTTGACCCATTATATCCTAAGTTTTCAATTCTGTATTTCAACAAAATTGACACAGGTGCATTAAAATAGGTTGGAAATCATAGTCTAGAGCTTACATATATTATTTTAATTAATGTTATATGATAGTGTGATTATATTATTATATTTTATATTATACATTATGTACTACATTTAAGCTTTTATAGGTGTTCTATATTTAGGTTGATGGGACAAAATGGGTTAAGTGAAATAAAATTGAATCACATGGAGTAATTTTAAAATTAAATTAGGATTAGATTAAAATTACTTAACTATGTACTAAGTAACTCCTCTATGGTCCAAACTGTACCTCGGACTAGCAATGACTAACTCTCTGACCTGGGAAAATCACTTTATTTTTTGAGATTCAATTTCTCCTTTAAAAGAGGAGAATGGCTGTACATAGTGACTTCCTTCCAAAGAATACAGCACGGAAATGGGAGTGGGCGGCCAAAGAGCAGCTTGACAGTTAAGAAACCTGATGAGGGTTCCTCCATCAGGCGATCAAAGTTAACACCAAGAGTGATGTTGTGTTAACAACACGCACACTTGTTACAGTGAGAGTGGTACTTCACTTTTACAGTCCTCCTCTCTATAACCCAGTCCAAACATGAGAAAAATATGTCAAATTCCAACAAGGAACAGTCTACAAAGTACTTTCATCATACTTCTAAACTGTCAAAGTAGTCAGAAAAAAAAACAAAGTCTGAGAAACTGCTACAACTTTGAGGAGGCTAAGGAGACGTGACTAACAAGTTAAATGTGGTATCCTAGGTGGAATCCTAAAACAGATTTTGTCATTTGCTAAAAACAAAATATGAATAAGATATAAATTGTAATTATTATACCAGTATTAATCCATTAATTGTAACAAATGTGCCATACCGATGTAAGATAATAGGGGAAATTACACATGAGATATATGGAAACCCTCTGGAGTGGTTTCACAGTTTTTCTATACATCTTAAACTATTCCAAAAATAAAAGTTTGTTTCTAAAAAAAAGAAATGTAAAGCCAAGGAAATTGGGTGAGATGGTTTTTAGGAGAGTTTTTAACCCCACCATTCTGGGAATTAAATGTAAAATAGTGAATCTCCAGATTTTGCAAGAGTAGAAAGAAAATCTCTTGTTAAAGGTAGGAAATTGGATCATACATCCTCAATAATCAGTATATATCCATAAATAATCATGTTATCATTTCAGAGATCTCCCTTTTTTAACTTGACTACCTAACATTATGTTTTCTAAATGTATCTATAGTGATACCACAGGCATAAGTTATTCATCTTAACTAGAGTATAGCAATTCAATTTATGAATATATTATCATGTATTTATGTAGCCCCACATTGATGACATTCATGCTTTTTCTAATTTTTCATCAATATGGCCGGACGTGGTGGCGCATGCTTGTAATCCCAGTACTTGGGAGGCGGAGACTGGAGGATCTGGGTTCGCAGCCAGCCTCAGCTACTTAGTGAGGTCTCCACAACTTCGTGAGACCCGGTCTCAAAATAAAGTATAAAAAAATAGGGCCGGGGGTGTAGCGTGGAGGTAGAACGCCCCTGCGTTCAATCCCCGGTACCGCAAAAAAAAAGTGTTCTGTCATACTAAGCAAACTTAGAAAATCCATTAATTAGATAGTCCACCAGCTCTGATATGCCAATTTAACGGTAAAAATAGTTAATAATCAAAGTTCAAGAAAACTAGGGTTGAGCTATTCTTTCTCTTCATGCTTTGCTTCCAATGTTATCAGTATTTAAGCTAATTGGTTACCTTTATGCTTTAATTATTTGTCTTTTGTAAGCATATAAACTTAAGAACCGATAAAAAGAGTCTGTTGTTACTACAATCAAGTAGGGCACAACAAAATATGTACTAAATCACTAATTTAGAAGATGGCTATCCAACATATCCCACAATTATACTTGTCAATAGACTTTGAATTCAACTATTTTGGATATTATATTTTTAAATTATAATTGAAAGCATAATTATAATTATTCAATTATCATTTTTTAAAAAGCCAGAAATTACTGATCATCAATATAATAAATTACCCCCAAAAGATGTTTATGTTTGTAACTGACCCTCTTCCTGTGAATAAAAGTGCACAGGAAGCCACTTACCTTTATGATCACTAACCTAGTTTATGTATGATCCCTTCACTGGGATCTTTACATAACCTTGCTGACATGTTTTCAATATAATGGTATGACAAAGGAAAGCTGTAATTTCCAAATCTCTTCCTTTCAGCTATTGAAATAAGACTTACAGAATGCAAAACACTACAAACACAGAAGATTTTCCAGTGCTCACTGAGCCTAGCTTCCAGGAAGGTGTTGGGATAAATATGCTTTCTTGTGGCCAAATATCTGAGCTGGAATTCAAATGCATTATACATTTCAGAGCTAGGTAGTATTGTTATTCTTCTGGTCTCTGTGTTCTCATGAGAACATTACTTAAAGCCAGAGAGCTGGGTGTGGTGGCACGCGCGTGTAATTCCAGTACTTGAGAGGCTGAGACAGGAGAATTGCTAGTTTGAGGTCAGCCTCAGCAACTTAGTGAGACCCTCAGCAATTTAGCAAGACCCTGTTTCAAAATAAAATATAAAAAGGGGCTGGTGGTGTAGCTCGGAGGTACAATGTCCTTGGGCTCAATCCTCAGTACCCCCCCCCCAAAAAAGGCAGGAGGAAAATCACCATAACCTTAGTGAGGATGAAAAGAAGGGACCCCACTCAAGTACAACTACTCGCAGCCTCTAAGGTGGTCTTGACTCATTACTCTGTGACTGATTCTTCTGTGTGGATTTTCCAAATTTGTGACTTTATCTACACATATATGGTATTATTTTCATATGTAAATTAGTATGCTACAGGGCAAAGTTGGTTTAAAAACCAACACAGCCAGGCACGATGGTGCATGCCTATAATCCCAGTACTTGGGAGGCTGAGACAGGAGGATCATAGGTTCGAGGCCAGCCTTGGCAACTTAGCAAGACCCCCAGCAATTAAGCATGACCCTATGTCAAAATAAAAAGTAAAAAGGGTTGTGGTGTAGCTTGGAGGGAGAATGCCTCTGGGTTCTATCTCAGTACTAAAAAAATAATTAATAAAAATCAACCCTTGAGCCAGGCACGATGGCGCATGCCTGTAATCCCAGTACTTGGGAGACTGAGACCAGAGGATCGTAGGTTCTAGGACAGCCTCAGCAAGTAGTGAGACCTTCATCAGCCTAGTGAGACCGTTTCGAAACAAAAAAATAAAAAGGCCTGGGGGAGAAATAAAAAGGCCTGGGGGAGTACCTCAGAGATAGAATACCCCTAAATTCAATCCCTGGTAACACACACACACACACACACACACACACACACACACACACACAAAACCCAATCATGAAAATTACTTTTAGCACTATAGGAACTGTGGGCAGAAATTAAAATGGCGTAACTGCCCAGGAGAGAATTTCGAACATGAAATCTTTTTTTTTGTTGTTGTTTTTCTTTTTCAATGCTGGGTATAAAACCCACAGCCTTGTACATGCTACGCAAGTGCAAGTATCCTGAGCCACATCCCTGCTCTGAAAGCTGATTTTTGATTAGTTTATCAAGGGCTGGAATCCTGAATGTTGACCAGGGAACTTGGGAGCAGTGGTGGTGAGTGAGTTACAAAGGGTTACAAAAGGGTAGAGGGGTGTGACTAAGGAGAAATGGGGCGCAGAAACATGGGGAGGGTTGTTGACAATGCACTCTTTCTCCAAGTCCTCTAACCCAGCTTCAGCTTGTCCTATACAGCTGAGCTTTCAGCCGCTGTGAGCACTTTCACTACTGAAGGAGAAGGGAGAACGAGAACATGGGTGGCTGAAAACTGAGAGATAGTTAGAAATGAGTTGTTTTCATTTCTTGTTTATGGTAAAAAGGGATTGGAAGAGACAAACTATTAGCCGGACTGCAGTTTCCCCTCCCAGGAATGAAGAGCAGGAAACTATGCACACCAGCTGCGGAACAGGGTGCAGCCACACAGTTTCATTTCAGAGAAGGTTTCTTGCCCGCGTTTCATAGTCCTGGCCCATAACAGCTGGTTTGCTGAGTTACGGTGCTAGAAAAACTACGGGTGTAAATGGGAACCTCCTGAGAATGCTGGAACCAATTCATTAGAAAATACTGCCTGGCCTGAGGTCCTGTTTTCTAGATACAAATAACTGAGTACCAGAAGTGTGTTAAAACTAGGGCAGAGGCATTGCATGGAGTATCCTCAGTGGTTCCCAAACCCGGCATTACCTTGGAAATTTGTCAAAAGAAAAGATTCCTTTTTTTTTTAATTGGTACTGGGGATTAAACACAGGAGCATTCTACCTACGTTACACCCCTAGCCCTATTTTATTTTGAAACAGGATCTCACTAAGTTGCTGAAGGTTTCCCTAAAGTGGCTGAGGCTGTCCTTGAACATACAATCCTCCTATATCAGCCTCCTGAGTACTGGGATTACAGGCATGTGTCACCATGCCCGACTCGATTCCCTAATTCTTAATCATTGTAAAACTACCAAATTAGAATTCACAGGTGTCTGAAATTCTGGTTTTATAAAAACCATCAAGTATTTCTGACCACTAGCCATGTTTGTGAGCCATGGCTGTTCTCATTTAATACCCTCTATAATTTCACAGAAGTATCAATAGTCTCATTTTATAGAATAGAAAGCTGAGGATCAGGACAAGGAAGCTGATAATAAAGTGCCTTAGCTGGGGTCAACTCTAAGTTGGTCACCAAAACATCCCCCATACCTACAGCGAGTAGCCATCAGCCATTACCTGCTCACTGAGCTACTTTCCTTAAGGGAAGGCTGGCCTCATGAGCAATTTTGAGGAAGCAACAAGTTTAATCACAGTCTTTCCGTCCTGTCAGGGCACTCTCCTCCTCCACCCATGTGGGAGTAAATGATGCCCCTTACCTTCTGAGACTTGCAAATTGCACCTTCTCCAACCTCAAGAACCTTTCTGGGCTAGGCCTTCCTGCCTCAGGAACTGGGCACTGCCCTTCAGTGTGGGCTGATGAAAAAAGATGAATCTACCACACCTTCCCAGAGTCCCACACTTCTTCCCTAACAAGGGTCAATTTCCATATCCCCCACTCTACCCAACCACCTGTGACCCACCATGAAGTTTGTGTATTAAAAGGCCTTTTGTTGCCAGGTGTGGTGGTGCACACTTATAATCCCAGTACTTGGGGAGGGGAGGCTGAGACAGGAGGATTGCAGGTTCAAGGCCAGTCTCAGCAACTTAGCAAGACCCTGTTTCAAAATAAAAAATAAAAAGAGCTGGGGGTGTAGCTTGGAGGTAGAATGTCCCTGGGTTTAATCCCCAGGACTCCCCCCCCAAAAAAAGGCTATTTGCTTACAAAGCAAACTGCTTATAGGAAATCATCCATTCTATCTTTAAAAAGTCTGCTATTACCAATCCAAGCTTTGATAAATACAAAATAACTAGGGGTGTAGTGTCATCCAAAAACAAAGGAACCCGTTTTTATTACTCTGTGCAGCTAAATGTACATTTTTAACTCCTTAGAAAAAAATAAAAAAGAATTGCAGAAAACAGGATGGATGAGATTTCCGAGTAGAAACAACTGGAGCCAAGGGAATAATTATAACAATGAGAACTTGAGTCATCGTGAATGGAGGACCCAATCATTGGCTTCCCCAAGTTTCGCCTCAGTAACAACCCCACACCTGCCATGCATCAAATCTGCCCTGTACTCTTAAAAAAAAAAGTTTTGGGGAAGGCAGTGTAAATGGAATCCACAGGGTTAAAAAGAGATGCTTCAGATTTGTTCAGATGTATTTTCTATTGAGGGGAGAAAGGAGAAAAAAATAATGGGCTTGCTACATGCTAGGAGGTTTTCAAACTTTCACATTTGTAAGAAACACCTGCAGAGCTTATTATGAAATTTCACTCCCAGCTCCAAATCCCAGAGATGCCAATTCTAAAGTTTGAGCATGGCCTTGGGATTCTGCATTTTCTTCAAGCACTTCATGTGATTCTGTTGCAGGGTTTCTTCCCCCTCACTTGCTATTTTTAAAATTCTCAAAATGTAGGTAAGTTCCAAGAACAGGATAATGAGCACTAGTGTATGGCTTCACTGAGATCAAGGGTCAGCAAATGTCTTCAGTAAAGGATCTAATGGTAAATATTTTCAACTTCATGGGCCAGAGTCTCCGGTAGCAGCTACTCAGCCCTGCCATAGCCAGACAAAAGCACGAGTAGCCAGTACAAAAGCTAATGAGCAGCTGGGCGTGGTGGCGCACCTTGTAATCCCAGTACTTGGGAGGTTGAGACTGGAGGATCCAGGTTCGCTGCCAGCCTCAGCTTCTTAGGGAGGCCCTCCACAACTTAGTGAGACCCTGTTTCAAAATAAAGAATAAAAAATAGGGCTGGGGGTGTAGCTCGGAGGCACAATGCCCCTGGGTTCCATCCCCAGTACCGCAAAAAAAAAAAAAAAGAAGCTAATGAGCTTGGCTGGAGTCCTTTCAAAGGATCTTCTTTATAGGAGATGAAATTCAAATTTCACTGAATTTTCACATCATAAAATATAATTCTTGTTTTGATTTTTTAACTTATTATATTTTAAAACATAAAAATCATTCTTAGCTTCTTCCAGTGCCACAGAATATCAGAACTCATTCCTCCTATCTATGATCTATCTATATAATATCTCAAAATAGTCCAAAGAGAGGAACTTGAATGTACACACCAGAAAGAAATAAGTGGAAGGTGATGGAAATGCTAATCACCCTGCGCTGATCACTAGCCAATGCATACATCAATCAAAACATCATAATATGCCTCCTATAAATGAATGTCTATCAAAAGTAATCAATTAAAAATAAAACAACAGCAAAAACCCCATTCTTAGTTTAAAATCGTAGGTAGGGAGCCTGTGATGGTTAGTCTGGATTGTCAATTTGGATCGTGAAATACCTAAGATTATGTGACTTCGGGTGTGTTGATGCAATGATTGGTTCATGTAATGGCACACTGAAGGGAAAGTCCTGCCCTGAATGTATGCAGCACGGTTCTGATAGATGCAGGACCTGGATAAAAGGAGGAGAAAGCCACCTGAATGCCTGAGTGGTTCTTCCTGAAGAAAGCGTGTCTGTTCTCATCTGAGATATCGGCCTTCAGCTCTTCAAACTGGACTTTCATCCTCTTTTCTCCGGCAAGCTTCCTGGCCTTTCCATCTTGGACTGGGACTGAATTAATGGTCACTCTGATTCTGAGCCTCTAGCTCTTGGACTGCTCGACCAGCTGCTGCTGGTTCCTCCAGCTCTCGCCACGTGCAGTCAGGAACATGGGACTACACTGCTTTGGACTGTAAGCTGATTTGATAGATCCCCTTTTACCATATACGTGTTCTGAGTTCTGTTACTCTAGTGAACTCCGACAAATACAGAGCCTAAGGGTCATGTTTGCCAACTCTAACCAATTGTGATCATGATGTCTAAGCCTTTCTGAGGATAAACTTTAAATTTGTCACTTTTCATATTTAGGCTAATCATTTTGTCCATCTAAAGAAAATTACAAAATCACATCTGCGAAGATGTTTTCCGACCCATCCTCCGTTTTATTTTCAGAGAGAACATTTTCACAGCTCGGTATGGCTGGTGTTTTTGGACGTCCTGAGGCAGTTCCTCATTTAGAAATCACAGTTCATTCTGATTTTACCACCTAAGAATAAAATGCGGGCGTTCCTTTATCCACAACACCAGGCAGGACCCACTTACGCATCCTTTTTATCAGCTTCTTTCTCATATTGAAGTTAAGTAAGAGTAAAAGCCTTCTACTTTCCAAATGACTCACAGGATCCAGCAAATCGTAACATATTATTGTTTGTGAATGAAGAACTGGGAAGGGGGATTCTTCATCTTTTGTTGAAAATTAGTTCTAGTCTAGAGAGTCTTCTCACACTTCTAGAAGCCTGGGTCGTTACCAAGTCAGAGAGAGTAATGATACAAACCTGTCATTCTATGAAAGGTTTTCACCTCCAGGAGAGTTTTATCAAATTATGAAGCATGGTTTAATAAGTACCTGAAAACTAAACAAGAATTCTGGAGGATAAACTTCAATTCTGCAACACAAAATCAACAAGCACTGTTTTAGGGGAAAGAATGTACTTACCTACTAGAAACAAAAGAAAAACAACACTTGGCTTAACTAAGTGTATTCCTTCCTATTAAAATGCCTTTCAACTGCACTCATCCAAACACCATCCATTAAGGATGAAGTTATCTGAAGCACTCAAGCCCCTGTTCATCACCTCACTACCCATCCCTCAACACAAAGTAACCCACTTAGTGACCTGGGAACCTGTGATGACTTTGGGGAACACAGGAGTCATAAACATCCTCCCCCGAGTCTATAAACCAGCTCAAGGGCTCTTCTGTAGTCATCTTCCATGAGGGGGTGCATCGGCCTTTCATCTTCTCACAAGCATGCTCTTCCAGCCTCTGAGGATGATAGATGGCCCCCTGGCTCAGGCGGAGAGGCAGGGTCCTCACAGCAAACATGTGAAACACCAGCCTGTCTGACATGTGAGAGCCCTGTGTTTCTCATCAGCCGGCTGATTTGTGGACAGCCACGTTTTTGGAGCTCAGCCAGTTGTCTTACCTGATGGAAAATGCTCACAAACTTATAAATCACTGTAGAATACAATTTCTCAGCAGAAATAATAGATTGCTAGCTCTCAATTGCCTGAAATGTGCCTATCAGCTTATATGTCCAATTTAACAAATGGAGAGGATTAAAGACAGAAAACTGAATTAGAAAGTTCTGTTAAAAAGAGACAATAGTGAGATGCTTTGTTTAGGGTTGAGAATTTGGGGAGTAATATAGGGATCTCAAATAAAAATAATAGATATGTGTGACTGTGTTTCGTTGTTTTCTTTGTGGTACTGGGGATGGAGCCCAGGGGCATTCTACCTCCAAGCTATACCCTCAGCCCCTTTTAAAACTTTTTCATTTTGAAACAGGGTCTCACTACTAAGTTGCTGAGGCTGGCCTTGAACCTGCAATCCTCCTTTCTCAGCCCCCCAACTACTGGGATTATAGGTGTGCACCACTGTGCCCAGCTTTGTTTTTATTTTTGTGGTACTGGGGATTGAACCCAGGGATGCAATTATGTTTTAATCACACACAAAAAAATTACAGACTTAAACAGTGGACTTATTATATTAGTGCAGTGGTTCCAAAACCTGGCTGCATGTGAAAGTCACCCAGGTCGCTGTTTTAAAAAAAATAAAAAAATCCCAATGCCCAGGCTGTACCCCACACCCCTTCATTTAAATCTGGGGGTAAGCGGGTGGGGTCCAAGCCTCCACATTTTTAAAGCTCCCTGGGGTAATTCCAACATGCAGCCAAGGTTGAGAGCCCTTGGAATATATGGTCCCGCCCTGCTAATGCTCAGTCTTATAAAATCTACTTGGTGGATATCCATTCCTTATTTCTGCCAATAACTTCTTAATAGCTGCAACCTAGAATTTTTAAGAAATTATAGAGATTCAAATACACACATATATAAAATACATGCACACCTTTTTATTTATTTAACTTAGGCCCTGATTATTAGATTATAAATCAGAAAAACTGAGTGTCTTGGAACTTACATTTCCTCCCCAAATCTTTTAAAGGACCAAACTCTAAAAAAACAAACTTCAAAGATATTTTAAGTCATACAACACACGCACACAAACTTTAATCACCTTCAGGAACCATGATCCAATAATACACGTGAGATCTCATTCATCACTATATATATATATATATGTATATATATATATATATATATATATATTAAAAAAAACCCACACCCCAAAACAAATAACCAAACTTGGATTAAGACATGTGCCCTTAGCACGAGCACTTACAGTTAGAATCGTTTATCGGTAGCACTTTGAGGTAGCATATTTTGTAAAGTAACAGAAGTCACAGAGCTGCTCTGTAGTTTCTCCTGGACACAAAGGCACAGGCCATGAGCCTGGGCCCTTGCTAGAGGACAGTGACCTTGTCCGTTCTCACTGCCGATGTCAGCCCAGAAGCCCAGACACTCTTGGCCATCCCTCCGCCACACTTCCTGCCTTGTGGGTTTATAGAAATGCGAAGCCATTTGGACACGTCTTTCCTCCAGGTGTGCAGCATCAGACTGTGGAGCCAAATTTTTTGTCACACGGAATCCTCACTGTCAGGAGACACACGATCCCAGCAGAAAGGGAAATTGGGTGTCATGGTGCCTTTAATTGTCTTTAACAATTTAATTCAGAGGGACTCACTCTTTAAGGCTATCAAGAGGTTCATTTCTCAATCTTCCCTCCAGGATTCTGGCCCTCAAAAGGCTCCCCCTTTCTCTCCCCTAGGCACAATCATTTTGGGGTATCATTAAGCTGTCTGGGATTTTCCTGGCAGGATGGTGAGCAGGGAAGCTTTTAAAACTCCACACACAAAAACAACAACAACAAAAAAAAAACCCAGGTGCAAGAGCAACACCAAGAACAGACATCCTTTGTGCAAGTTAAAATGACACAAGTTTACAGTTTAGGAAAACAGCCTGCTTCTTAAAAAAAAAAAAAAGAAAAGAAAAAACTGTAAATACTCAGCTCAGCTCTGCTTGAAACACAAATACATAGTCACAACAGGCTGAGGATTAAAGCTGCAAAAACTGGTCCCAACAACCTTAGACCCTGGTGCAGGTCAAATTTTTGCCCAATGGTCACAGATGAAAGGGATTTCTAATCCCGAAAAGCCCTTTTATCCCAATATACTTCCTGTTTGAAAGTTGAACCCTTAGAAGTAATTGATATACAAATGAATAAAAAATAGCACATGTCCAAGCAAAAAAGGGCATGAGCTGGGCCTGAGTTGCCACTGAAAACTCTGTCATTCAGCATCCTATAACATCCTCCAAGGCTGCCCAGAAACAGGGTCTCAGGCATCGCTGAGCACGCCAGCCACCCCAATCAGATGCCCCAGGACACTAAGCGTTAGACTTCAAGTATCCAAGGTGCTAGGAGGCTGGTCCTCTCAAGAGCTAGGACTGACTCTCAGAAGCCCCCACCTCCCCACCCCATTCTACAAAAAGTACAACACTGCCCGCGATCACTACGAAACCCTGGGGTGCAAGGCGAGAGACAAGAGAACTGCTCTCTGAATACACCAGCCTTACAAAGACAAATAAATTCTTTAACATTTTGTACAACTAGAAGGTGCATGAGCTGGTATTCAAGCAGTCCCTTTAAAAAACTCTTTCCCCTTTTTGTATCAAACAGGAAAATGGTTCCATTGGGTTAACAGTGTCGTTTTAAAATGCCATAAATTAAATAAGTTAGTTCACATTTTCTTTTTTCCCAGCACTTAAGTTACAGTCAGTCTCTAAAGCACTTTTGAAGCTTGCTTTAACAGTTCCAGGTCTCTTCTGCGGACACTGCCAGCTCTGGGACACCCATAATCCTCCAGCTGCAAAGGTATGAACTGTTCAAGCACCCCAAGGCCCTGTCCAGCAGGACTGGTAAACAGCTTAGTCCACGATGGTTTAAAGTTTCCGCTGAATCCCAAAAATATGGTACTCCCTTAAAAAAAAAAACAATTTCAATTGGTACAGCTAACAGTTCCAGCAAGATGAGTCAGTTGAATCAGAGCTAAGCAAAACAAAGACAAATATATGTATATAAAACACTCTACATTTCCTTACTTCAGCAAATGACCTCTTTCTACCCAAATAACAAACCACATCCCAACACACTTCCTCTAACACTGTCCTCTTATACAGAAATGATCTTAATGATACCCAGGCCAGTCAAGCAGGCTCATGAAAACAGTCTAGCAGCTAAATTTCACGATAAAAATGCATATGCTGTTGGCCTTGTAAGAACTTCATAGAATAATATAAGCACAAACCTTTGTTATAAAGATGAGCTGGTTTGGCTAATCCCAGAGGTATTAATGAATCTGAAATATTCAGTTGCTTTAGTTCTCCTCTTGTGCTCAACAGAACAATAGACCTGTATGTAAAAGTTAGAAAATCAGAGCCCATTTCAGTCATCCAGTGCGCATGTATTAACTTTCTGAACAGAGCAACATATTGACATAGTAGATAAAGACAGAATTCAAAAAAGGGAAATAACCCAGATGCTTTTTCACCCCGGTGGGTGCAAGTTCCAATTCCTTCACCCTGGAAGGAACCTCTCAAGTTGCTATTAGGAGGGGTAATGACACAGGGGAACCCAAAGTAACTGAGGTAAGCGGAAGCAGTGGACAGCCCGGGACTCATCTTTCTTAAGGGATAACCTATTGTTTTATTTCTGACGCTCTATTTCCCTGTGTTCTATTGTCTATTTATAATGGATGGGTAAACATAATCCTAAAAAATAAAAATAAGAGGCGGGGGTGTAGCTCAGTGGTAGGGTACTTGCCTAGCATGCACAAGGCTCTGGGTTCAATCCTAGTACTGCAAAAAATAAATGAATAAATAAAAATAAAGCAAATTATATTCTCCATGGTTTGAAAAAAGTTTTAATTTTTAAACCTTGCTATAGTTTTGTTTTGGGGTTTTTTTTTGATACTGGGGATTGACTCCAATGGCATTCTACCTCTGTTTCCAGCCCCTTTGAAATAGTGTGTCACTAAGTTTTTGAGGGTCTTGCTGAGTTGCTGAGGCTGGCCTAGAACTAACAATCCTATGTTAGCCTCTCAAGTACTAGGATTATAGGCATGCACCACCACACCCAGTTTAAACTTTGCTATCTTTGCCATGTACTCAGACCTCTTTGTAGACTTTCTGTCCTGGCTTAGTTACTATGGCTTCATGGTTTATTTTATTATCTGACATAACAAATCCCTTGTATTACTATAATTTATTTAAAAAGAGTTTACTACTCTTCCACATTTATTTTTCCAAGTGAACTTCAATATCAACTGCCAAGTACAATAGGAAAGTAACCTATTTACTTCCGCTAATGGAAATTTCAATTTAGGTAGAGTGATAACTTTACAACATTAATTTTCCATCCATAAAGAGTCTCCCCTTTAATTTAATTCTTGCTGCCTATCTTTTAGTAAGGTATTTGCATTCTTAATATGGGTCTTGACATTTCTTAAGACCAAGATTCTTAAGTTTTGTATTGATGTGGGCTTAAGCAGTGGTGACCCAATTCAGAATCAGTGCAGAGGCCTCTCCCCTGTAACCCTGTACACCTGGCCTTCTTCAGTATGTCAAAATCACCTGAGCATTTCCCATGAGATCATTGACGCTCAGTCCCCTCCCCCACCTCATATGCAGCTTCAGTCTCCCTATGTCACTGCCAGCTGCCCCATAACTTCTTAATCCTTAGTTAAAAGGCAAAATACATACAGAAACACATTCCTAAGTGTCCAGCACATTTAAGTTTTTACAAACTAAGCACACTTTTATAACCTGCAGCCAGATCAAGAAATAGCATTACCAGTCTCTTAAAAATCCTTCTTACATCTCCTTTCCAAAAACTACCTTTTTAATGAGTTGGTTTAATGTCTTAAGTCTATAGGGTACCTTGCAGGACTACTGTATTGTCCTAAGTATTTGTGGTGAGATTTATATTCTGGATTGTTTTAGGAAAAGTCCTAATGTTCATGTGTTTTCAACATTAGGAAAAACCCTTAAATCCTTAAAGAATACTGAAACCTCCAAAACCTATATGGGATCCCCAAAGGGATCCCCTATAATCATCTTGAACCAGAAGAAAGAACTATAGTCAACCTGCATACCCACAGGTTCTGAATATATGAATTCAACCAACTGCAGATCAAAAATATTTGGGGAAAAATTGCTTCTGTGCCGAATATGAACAGACTTTTTCCTTTTCACTATTCCCTAAACAATACAGTATTACAGTTATTCATAGGGCATTTATGTGGTACTCAGCATCATACATAATCTAGAGATGATTTAAAGTACGCAGGAGGATATGCCAAGGCTAAATGCAAGCATTACACCTCTTTATGTGAGCACCTGCAGATGTGGGTATTTGCAGGGGGTCCAAGAACCAATCCTCTGTGCATACTGAGGTATGACTATATATGAAATACTGCACCAAAACAATCCGATGCCTTCATGGGATCTGGTTCTGTGATCTAGAAAGGACATAAGTAATCATATCAACTGAAAATGACTGAAAAGCTACACAGGCCCTCACTCTCTGGAAAGCTTATGTTCCTCCCTGAGATCTGCAGCAAAGCTAAGGGACAAAAGGACCCTGAATTTGTCTTCTTGTCCCCAGGCAAGGTCTGACCAACCTAGAAAAAAAAAAAGGTATCTCTCCATGCATCTTTCTTCAGAGATCAACAACAAAAAAATCCTGTCAGATTAGTGCTCTTAAAAAGGAGAGACACGCAACCACTTAAAAATCAATTTATCATTTTCCAGACATTACCAAGTGACCCAGGGGATGACTCCCTAAATCACAGTCAGGGGGTCCATCAGTGGGACAGGTGGCTATAATTTAAAACCACCTGGAAAATTACTTCAAAGTGGTAATAAGCCTTATAAGCAAGGGGGAAATAAAGTAGAGCAACTTAACACTAAAGAGCGGCATAGTGATGTTCCAAACAGTGAGCTTTTCTTTTCCTAAGTGTCTGTCCATCACTTGCAAAGTCTTCTAACATCCAAGTTCCACCAGTGATAAGTAAGAGCGTGTCCATGATAAACACCTGGACCACACAGGTATCACTCTAGGTGGGAAAGGAAGAAACACGTTTTGTGGAGTCCTGATGTCCACGGAGTAGAAGATCAGGTGGACACACCAAAGTTCAGGGGTAACCAGGTGCTACCTGGGTACAGGACTCCCCATCTTTAGGCTGGCTTGTCTCTGGTACAGAGTAAGTTTGACCTACCTTGGAGGGATATTTGTTTTCAAATACTCTTCCATGCGACTGACGTCAGCAGAGAGGAAAACCTTCTTTTCCGTCAGCCAGAAGGGAACGCTGCAGGCATCCACGATGAGGAGGAGGGCGCCTGCGCTCCGGAAGGTAAAGTCAGTGCCATTGACCTGAGGATACAAAAACGGCTTCTGTTGTCATCACCAATTCAGGAACAACTCTGGGATGACTGCTCTTTCCAGCCACTTCTCAGCCCGTGATTCAAACTGTATTTCCAAACTGTGTGTTTCACTTACTCTGTCCATCCAATGTCTGATATTTAACACAGACTCTGCTTTGACTTGTCTTTGCTGACGGAAAAAGATGTTGTGCGCTGAGCTGGGTAATTCTCTCTGCAGTGCTCAAGCCTCCATCCTTACACACACACTGGGTGAGAAGTCTGTAACCCAGCGATCAGGGGCCTCTGTACTACACACATGCACAGCTCAGGATTTCACCCATGGAGACCCCCAGTAGAGTTTAGGTTTGGAATATTGTAGAAGCCCAACTGCTTTATCTTCTTTTGTTGCAAATATTGCCCTCTTCTGACATCAAAATAGCAAAGTGGTACTTCTGCTGAGATTTAAGCTTCAAGGCAGTACTACATTTTGTTTTGCAACATTTTGCTTCAAAGCTACTCCACTGTCCTCTTTAATGTTTTGTGATCTTTTCACAAAAGAAGAACTGTGGACACTTTCAAATAGCATTAAAGCCTCAGCAATTAGAAAACAAAACAAAACAAAAAAACTGACCAAACACTAATCCACAGGCACTGTTTCTGTCTAGTAGGTGTACAATTACAAACGAAGCTGAAGTTAGCTAATCACAGAGAAATGATCTTACCACCATACCTGTCCTTGCTTGGGGAAATTATATTTAAATTTTATTTCTAGTCACAATTGATCTCATCAGAATTCAAAACATTTTTTTTTGGTCAGCAATGTTTACATTGCTCTAATCCAGTGAATAGTTCTGGAAGTACTAGCCGTATATTTTATATGTGAAAAGACTAGCAGTGATTCTCTTATTTTTAAAAGTTTGAATACTTAAAATGCATTTGAGGCTTATATTCCTTATTTTTGAGAAAAAAATACATAATGATCCTCAGTACATTCTAATTGTCCTCGTGAAAAGTACCCCCCAAAACCTGTTGGTTAAAGAAAACAAAACTTAAGCCAGGCGTGGTGGCACACGCTTGTAATCCCAGTAATTGGGAGGCTGAGAACTGGGAGGATCTGGGTTCGCGGCCAGCCCACTGCAACTTAGTGAGACCCTGTTTCAAAATAAAGAATAAAAAATAGGGCTGCGGGTGTAGCTCGGAGGTGAAATGCCCCTGGGTTCAATCCCCAGTACCGCAAAAAAAAAAAAGAAAGAAAAAGAAAACAAAACTTGCCAGGTGTAGAGGCACATGCCTGTAATCCCAATACTTGAGAGGCTGAGACAAGGTTTGCAAGTTCAAGATCAGCCTTAATAACATAGCAAGACTCTCAGCAACCTAGTGAAACCCTGTGTCAAAACAAAAAATAAATAGGGCTGCGGGGTGTAACTCCGAGGTAGAATGACCCTGGGTTTAAACTCCAGTACCATCAAAAATAAAAAAAAAGCCCACTAAAGCAATACCAAGTCCTAGGAAATAATGTTCAGCTCATGCATGTGAAAAGTACTAGAGACAAATATGACAACACACCATGTTCCATGACTTCCCCAGGGTCCCAGGTACCCAATGTGCAGCCATGGAGTCCAACAATGGCTTCAGACCTGGGGGTACAACCTGCCGGGGCTGTTGCTTGTTGTGAAAGACCAAAGTGACGCCATGACAGGCTTTAGTTAAGGCATTAAGTAAAATAGGCCTAAGTATCTGTTTTTCTAGAAGTCAAGTTTCTATAGCCTGTTGCCCCATCCATACCCTGTAAAAACCATTAAGTGTGCTAATCTGATCCTGCCCCTAGCAACCCCTAGAAACAGCCAATCGGTGTCAAGCACACCCGGGTCTGGAATTTGCAGATAATCAGGCGAGGCCACTCTGACTGGAGGCAGCAGGCCCCCCACCCATCCTGGACATTCTTGAGAAAGGTTCTGCGGGCCCGACCAATCAGCTTAAATGTTACCATATATGGTTAATGCTTCCCTAATGATGACCCCTACCTAAGGCACGAAAATTAAACCAACCAGGGAACGCCAACAAGCTTATGTTTTAAAGTAACCTAACAATGTAAAGGTGGGGTGGGCTGCCTCCTTAAGGGATAAAAGCTTTATTCTCGGAGAGCAAGGGGCTTCTCTCTGTGACCACTGCGTTGGTGCACGTCAGGAGCCCAAGCTCAAGCTTGAATAAAGGACCCTCGTGTGTTTTGCATCGGAATCAGCTCCTGGTGGTCTTTGGTGGGATCACGAACTTGGCACTTCAGTTGCTGTTGTTTTTTTTTTTTTCAAAACAATAATTCCTTTAAATTTCTAGTGAGCTATTAGAACAGTGGATCTCAGTGCCCACCTGTTTCCCTTATGCAACCCTCAGCAGATGCAAGGCCAGCAGGCTCGGCTCAGGCTCTTCATGCAGTTAAATGCATCGAGAGGCTGAGCTAACAAATCCCATACCTATAAATTACACCTTGAGCACAGTACAAAATGAAGGACTGCTGACAGAGGGGGACAGGTGTAAGTATAGTCTTGAAGAATCCTTGAGCTACATTTAAATAGGCATATCCTTAATGCAGAGTTGTTAGGTAAAATTTAAATTCTGGACCTAGATGGTGGTGATGGCTGCACAGTCTAAATGTACTTCATACCACTGAACTACACACCTAAAAAGGGTTAAGATGGGAGATTTCACGTTATGTGCATCGTACCACAATTAAAAAAAATAACTGGGAAAGAAACAAAAAAGTAAAATTAAATCTTGTCCACACGTGTATATGGATTTATGACTACGCTGTCCACCACTAAAAAAAGGTGAGCTCCTGAAGAGAACATGTGAGACTGGGTGCAAACCCCAGCTGGCTATAAATTGGGTTAAATTGGATGGCTGACCACCTGTTACTTAAACAGCAAGCTCAAATTCTGAGACTCATGTCGGTACTTCCATTAACCATCATAAAAAAAGACAACTAACACTTTGTACCTTCACTTCCCTCGCCTAAAAACTTAAGAGATAGGCAACCTTAAAATAAAAAGTCAAAGTCAGACATGGTGGTGCATGCTTGTAATCCCAGTACTTGGGAGTTTGAGATAGGAGGATCACAGGTTCAAGAACAGCTCAGCAACATAGCTAAACCCTCAGCAACCTAGTGAGATCCTGTTTCCAAACAAAAAAAAAAATAAAAAAGGGCTGGGAGTGTAGCTCGAAGGGTTCAATCCCCAGTACCTGCTCCCACACACATGAAAAAAAAAAGGTTTTTTTTAAATCAAAGAAAGTTTAAAACCTTCATTTCCCATATCTTAAGCAATGTGAGAGTTCATTTTAAGTCCACAACCAAGGTAAAACAGTTTTCTACATATTGATTGCCTAGGGCAACTATTTTTTAACCAAAGATGTCATTTCTTTTAGCAAAATGAAATTGGAGTCACCTGCAACACTCTTAGTGAGTGAAAAATGATGCGAAAAAATTTCAACTATAGCCTAAAAGTAATCTGTAAACAATCCACTTGGAAAAAGATTTTTAACAAAAATAGTTTATTTTAAAACAGAAATGTTTAGAAGGTATTTATGCCTCAATTTTATTGCTTGCCACCAATAATCTAAATGTAATTGCATACCAGTGACTACGGCCAGAGATAATTTATGTCACCAGGAGAAAGAAAAAAAAGCAAGAAGCCGGGCGTGTGGTGGCGCACGCTTGTAATCCCAGTACTTTGGGAGGCAGAGACTGGAGGATCCGGGTTCGCGGCCAGCCTCAGCTCTCTCTCTCTCTCTCTCTCTCCCTGCCTCTTTCTCTCTCTCTACTTAGTGAGGCCCTCCACAACTTCGTGAGACCCGGTTTCAAAATAAAGTATAAAAAATAGGGCCGGGGGTGTAGTGGGGAGGTAGAACGCCCCTGCGTTCAATCCCCGGTACCGCAAAAAAAAAAAAAAAAGCAAGAAGCCACAGCACTGAACACACTGCTGTGATCAAAATGTTTGTGCCCTCCCCAAAATCTTATGTTGAAATCCTAATCCCCAAAGTTATGTTATTAGGATAATAACATCTGGGAAGTGATTAGGGCACGAGGGTCGAGCCCTTTAAGAATGGGACAAGTACCCTTACAAAAGAAGCCTGTGAGAGAGCCCTTGACTCTTCCATCATGTGAGGACATAGCAAGAAGGCGCCAGGTATGACCCAGGGAGCGGCCCTCACCAGGTACCACATCTACCAGTGCCTTGATCACGGACTTCCCAGCCGCCAGAACTGCAGAAAATAAGCTTCTGCTATTTATAAGCCATCCTGCCTATAGCATTTTATTACAGCAACCCAAACAGACTAAGACAACAAAAGATAGCACTTACAGAAATAACTGATGGCTCTCCGCGCTGAGTTTCTGCTTTGCTCGGTGACTGGAATTGCACAGGGAGGTAGCTCTTGTGAGGATCGCTGGTAAACACCACCTGGAATGGAAGAAGTTCCATATTTAAGGCAACTATATCCTCCTCCTCAAAATAAGCTCAATTGTATCAATGCCAATGGGTGTTTTTCTTTATCTGAGCCTTTTGTACATATTTCATGACCTAGAATTCCATCTTTTTTTTTTTTTTTTGCGGTACTGGGGATTGAACCCAGGGGCGTTCTACCTCTGAGCTATACCCCAGCCCTATTTTTTATTCTTTATTTTGAAACAGGGTCTCACAAAGTTGTGGAGGGCCTCACTAAGTAGCTGAGGCTGGCCGCGAACTCGGATCCTCCGGTCTCAGCCTCCCAAGAATTGGGATTACAAGTGTGCGCCACCATGCCCAGCTGAATTCCATCTTTTGATAAGTTTAATACAGGAAGTGGATGTTTCTTATTTTCTGTAATGATTTCAGTTTCAAATAAATATAATCTTGTTAATAAAATCAACGCAGGGGCTGGATGTATATCTCAGTGGTAGAGAGCACATGCTCAGCATGCATTAAGCCCTGGGTTCAATCCCCAGCTCCCTCCCCCTCAAAAACAAATTCGATAAGTGACTAAATAAATGTGCTTTAGTTTTAAATCTTTGCAAACATTCAGGCAAAAAAAAGTACAAATCTTTTTAAAAAGTCGTTTTCAGATCAATTATCCTGAATTGGGCTCAGTCACTCTAGGATTGAGGAAAGCATCTCCAACAAGGATAAAACTGCTTTAAAATGCCTAGAGGCCTTGCACATGACCACGTCCCGGCTCCTCTCCATGACCTGCCGGGTGCTTCATGATGGAGCCGCACCTTCCGCACAGGCCCCAGGCTCTCTGTTCCATCTCACTCAAGAGGCAGGACCATTCCCTCGCTTTCCCATGAGCCTCCTTTCCTGCCTCTCTGCCCTCCTGATGCTGTTCCCTCCCCAAGAATGCCCTTCCTTTAACCTTCCACTTCTCCAAATCATTCCCAGTCTCCAAACACCCCTTCCTCCCTAAAGGCTCTGTTCTCATTCGAAAGCACTTTTAACCCTCACACAGTTTAGCGCTTAAAAGTATGCTTCCTTATGAATCACTGTCCACAACTTTATTACAAGAACAAGTTAGTCATCAGGGTACTGAGGAGCATTCAGAAGCTGGACATTTCTTTCTTTGAAGTTTCAGGTGTGAAGTCACAAGTTCATGTGAATTTCCCTACTTACTTCTTTGTGTGTGTGTGTGGTACTGGGGATTGAACCCAGGGACATTCTACCTCTGAGCTACACCCCAGCCCTATTTTATTTTTATTTTGAAACAAGGTCTCACTGGGTTGATGAGAGTCTCACTACTTGCTGAGGCTGTCTTCGAACCTGTGATCCTCCTGTCTCAGCCTCCCAAGTACTGGGATTACAAGTGTGTGCCACCACACCCAGCTCCCTACTTACTTCTAATACATGTATTTGGTTTTGATATTCAAAACAAAAATTCCTCTCAAATTTCCAAGTAAAGGTGATGTTCCAAAAAACTTCAAATATTTTACAAATGTACAAAGTTAGTATTCAATACATTAAAAAAAACTTCTGATCAATGCTTCCGATACAAAGAATAAAAAATGCTAAACGTTAGTGGATGGAATGATTTAACGAGGTAAGCCTAGGATACTTCCAATGATAATTAGTCATTTATATAAACTACATATCTTATAAATTATATATAGTCTCTTCAGCTACTGTGTAGCTCAGTGATAGAGCACTTCCCTTGCAAGCTAGCGGCCCTGTGCTCCATCCCTAGCATCAGAAGAAAAAAAATGAATAAAAATAAAATAGCTGAGCACAGTGGGCCATGCCTTTAATCCCAGTATGTGGGAGGCTGAGATAGGAGGATCTCAGGTTTGAGGCCAGCTTGGGCCACTTAGTGCCCTGTCTCAAAATAAAAAAGTAAAAAAGAGCTGGGGGTGTAGCTCAGCAGTAGACTGCCTCTGGGTTCAGTTCCCAGTGCCACAAAATACATACATATCAGTGAAGTCTCTTCAGCAATGAAGGACTTTCTGAACAAATCCAATGTAAGAATTATGCTGGAGAAATGAGTCCCCCCACAAACATTATCTCAAACTGTCACTTTAAGAGTCAAAATCTTACATGGGGCTGGGGGTGTAGCTCAGTGGCAGAGCGTGCACTTAGCATGTGCAAGGCCCTGAGTTTGATCCAAAGCACTGTCAAAAAATAAAATGTGTGGGCCAGGCAAGGACCCATATACATGTAAACATATATGCATATATACATATACTCTTCATATACATCGGGCTTTTTGGATTGTTGCTTCGGTTTTTAGTTTCACTTTTATGAGAAAATAGAGGCAACCCAAAAATATGGGAAACTGAAATTGTGACAGTGAGTTATCATTAAAAAAGATTTATATATCTTAATGGGCAGCATAAACCCATCTTTCTCTCCCTTCAATGGCCAGAAACAAATGGGGGGGGGGCTTGAGCATTGGAAGAAGAAAGTTTGTTTTCCCAAATCATTTAAGATGATTAGAAACGAAAAAGAAAGATTTCGTTTTCTCCAGAGCCGGGCATAGTGGCGCACGCTTGTAATCCCAGTACTTTGGGAGGAGGAATCCGCAGGTTTGTGGCCAGCCTCAGCAACTTAGTGAGGCCCTCCGCAACTCAGTGAGACCCTGTTTCAAAATAAAAAATAAAATAAAATAGAGCTGGGGATGTAGCTCAGAGGTAGAATGCCCCTGGGTTCAAACCCCAACACTAAAAAAAAAAAAAAAAAAGTTTTCTCCATACTACTAGGCAGTATGCATTTTTGTGGCAATTCTTGCTTCACATTCGAATCCTCAGTGGAACTCAAATGTGACCAGCATCAGTCACAGGCAGGGCTACTAAGCACAGATTGCCGGTCCCAGCCCCAGTGCGGCGGGCTCGGCAGGACTGGGGTGGGGGCCGGGATCTGCCTCTTCTCACAAGTCCCCAGGGGATGCCGATGCTGCTGGTCAGGAATCTACACTCTGAGAACCATCTCCCTTAGCCCATGTTGGTTTCTGTGAAGATTAAATATTAATTAGGTCAGCATTAGCTCTCTATTTTTTTTTACTTGGAAGTGGTCTGACTTCCTTGGAATCCCCTCGGTATGTGCAGTTTTAGTGCATCATTTGGGTTTGCTTCCATGGCCATGTTTTTCCCACTAGGATATATCCTAATTAAGAATATATCCAGCAGTCAGGCATGGTGGTGCATGCTTGTAATCCCAGTACTTGAGAGGCAGAGACCGGAGGATCTGGGTTCGCAGCCAGCCTCAGCTACTTAGTGAGGCCCTCCGCAACTTAGCGAGACCCTGTTTCAAAATAAAGAATAAAAAATAGGGCCAGGAGTATAGCCTTGGATGTACAATGCCCCTGGGGTTCAATCCCCAGTACCGCAAAAAAAAAAAAAAATATATATATATATATATATATATATCCAGAAAACCATTTTCACTTCTAACCAAGATCACTCTGTACTTTTAATTAATTACAAGTAAATATAATAGCACATGCTTCAAGGCGCCAGGAGTGGTGGCACACGCTTGTAATCCCAGTACTTTGGGAGGCGGAGACCGGAGGATCCGGGTTCGCGGCCAGCCTCAGCTCTCTCTCTCTCTCTCTCTCCCTGTCTCTCTCTCTCTTTCTCTACTTAGTGAGGCCCTCCGCAACTTCGTGAGACCCGGTTTCAAAATAAAGTATAAAAAATAGGGCCAGGGGTGTAGTTCGGAGGTAGAACCCCTCTGGGTTCAATCCCCGGTACCGCAAAAAAAAAAAAAAAATAGCACAGGCTTCAAAAGATGGAAAGGAGGATTTAATAACTAATAATTTTGATAATATTTAATGATATTTATTTAATTATCAATATTTAATTATTAATATTTATTGTGTATTATCTTCTACATCATGTATTATTAAATATTGATAATTATTGGTGTTTCTTATTAATTATTAATACTTAGGTATTTAGTAATTATAATTATTTTGAAATAATAACTCTGTAGAGTGGCTTTCCCCTTAAAAACCAATTTTCACATGAGCTACACTTTTTGAAATTTCAATGAAACGAAGCATTTGTATATCACTTTTTAACACGTAAAGGCAGTAGCAGTATTGTAACACAATCATGAATCTGGGAAAGAAAAAATGATGGCCAATATAGTAACCTCTAATTTCAAAGTATAAAATCCAGGGCCAGTCAGAGTAAACTGATGTATCACAGGACAAAGTGGTTATAAATCTGAACTACTTTGCTTCTTATGAGCATCATGTAGCAGGGGGCAAGGCTCAGGAAACACCATCAAGTATTTATAAATTGGTGACACAGATGTTTCAAAGAGAAGTGTGCTCTGTTGCAAAGAAACCCTTTGACTTCCGCCCCTAGGCCACAGTCCATCCTTCTCCCTCACTTACCTGGTGGGTACCACAACCTTGACAGAGTTGGGTGATCAGGGACGGCATGCGCTTGTCCACAGAGGGCTTTTTGTAATACTGTGGATATGCTCTGGCCATGCAGTTACTGATGTCTTTTGAGTCTGTTGCTGCCTGGATCTTGACTCTTTCACATCCCTGAGATGAACAGTAACTGTGGCCATCCCTGTGGCTTTTGGCTTTGAGATACAAAAAGAGTAACCTGCACAAAACAGAAAACAACCCATTTGGTGTTAGACTTGCTCTCAAAAACTTAGAAAAATCCTCAAATTGACTCATGGCCAAAGAGATATTCCTCCAATAAAGTAACTTTTCCTTAGAAGAAAAGTAAATTACAAAACTAATAACATTGTTTCTCTTTTCTTCCTATCTTCCTAGGGTCTTAAGTCAAATGCAGTACTGCTTTAGAAAATATTTTGATACCTTCAGTCTGTTGTTCTGGAAGATATCAAGGTTGATTTCTGGTTTAAATTAGTTCTATAGGTAATTTGAGAGGATGGAATTTGGCTTGATTCAAAAATTTCTTGGAAAACTATATACTTGTATTATGTTTTAAGATTCAATAAATTGATGTGGTTTATTATTCTTTTTTGGTTCATAAATCATTTTGGTTTAAGGCACAACACTGGAATAATAAAACAGTAACTCTGACTTGTTTGGCCAAGGCTAACACAGTCTCAAATCACTTCCCGGGATGTTTTTCAAGAGCACATGAGCCTCGGGTCCTTCTGTCTATAACTGGGCCCAAATCAGGCTAAATGAGCAGTCCCACCCATTCTGAATTATCCTCCTACTGCCAAGACGGATAGAAAAATCTAACTTCCAGGCAGCAGTCTCATATTTATCTATAAACCCAGTCTCCCTAAACCAGAGCAAGTCAAGGTGCAAAAGAACTTGATATAATGTGATTGATTAGTAGAAATCAAGAATCCACATTTTAATATGAAATCAATGAACTATGCAAAGTTGTAATTAAGAGGTAAAAAAAAAAATCAGCCATTGTCCCAACATCCAGTGATTTTAGCATATATACTTAAAGAATGACAGGAACCTGATTGGGCATGGGGTCTTTGGATATATAACTAAAATAGTCAAAATGAATAGAATTAAAAAAAAAATCGTTCTTCAGAGGCTGAGGGAGTCCTGAAATACTCCCATCTCTTTGCACAGGTAGTCATTAATTTGTGGTTACCAGGCCATCCTTACAGATTTGGATGTTCCATTTATTTTTGGTTTTTTTTGTTGTTTGTTTTTTTTTTGCGGTACCGGAGATTGAACGCAGGGGCGTTCTACATCCGCGCTGCGCCCCCGGCCCTATTTTTTTTATACTTTATTTTGAAACCGGGTCTCACGAAGTTGCGGAGTGCCTCACTAGGTAGAGAGAGAGACAGGGAGAGAGAGAGAGAGAGAGAACACTCGCGCGCGCGTGCACGTACACAAGCTGAGGCTGGCCGCGAACCCGGATCCTCCGGTCTCCGCCTCCCAAAGTACTGGGATTACAAGCATGCGCCACCACGCCCGGCCTTCCATTTATTTTTGTGTAAAAGTAATGGGGAATATGGAAGTTGTATCATCTACAGAGTAAGAGTCCAAGTAGGTCATTTAAGTCTAATTAGAAATTAAGACTCAGTGATGATTATAAGGAAACTTTGAAGCTGATTGCACTGGCTGCCAAGAATCCTGGAAACGATTTGTATCTCATTAAAGGCCAACCAGACACTTAGCAACTGAGCCCTGACTTCCCCCCAGCACCCGTCCACTCTGCCACCCTTCCCCCTCTGTACGTCTTGCCTGTCCCCAAACATGCCATGCCACGCTCTTGCATGCCTCCATGCATGTGTGCACACTGCTCCCCTGCCTGCAATTCCTCACCCATCTCTTTTTCCATCTCCTCCTAATTGCTCCTCCAGGGTTAGGCCCCCAGCATCAGCCTGCCAGGACATTACTCACAGGTTACTCCAGGCTGAACTTCTGAGTTACCCCAAAGGCACCTTAAATATCCCACCAAAGGACTTACAGTATTTAAGTCTTTCTAATTACTTGCTCTGCATGCCCACATTCCTCAACAGACTGTGGATTTGCAGAAGAAATTCATCTTATTTACATCAGTATCTTTATGGTACCTAGGCAATGGTATACAGTAGGATGTCGGTTTAAGGATGGAGACTGAAGGAGCATGCTACTGGCTGGAATAGTACAGGAGAAGATCAAGCCTACCATACTGAGAGACTGTAACTGGATAAAAGCAGACAAGGCCAACAGGACCCCAGGAGAACAGGATTAGAATTAAAAAGTGGAAAGACGCAGCCTAGAGAAAGTTGAAAGCAAATATACCATGGTTACACAGTGATTTTCTAAAACTCAAGGTCAACTTGAGAGACCACCTTAAGTCAGTGGGAGCAGACAAATGAGCTTGGCTGAAATATGAACGATATCATAAGTAAATAATTATTTCTACCGTGGAAAACAATTATTTTCCTTTTCGATTGGGCCTACTGGTTGTTCATTGACAAGGATAATTTTTCTCTCTCTAAATGGCCTTAATAGGTAAAAGGCAAACATCTTCACTCGATTCCTACTGCCGGCTATAATTACAAGTCGGTCTAGTTCTCCTCTAAACCCCTAATAATGATGTGCAGAGAAATACCCCCATCAGCTGCTTTGCTAAACAGCTATCACATCACGGCCTATTCTTAGCTATGCTGAAGAACTAGTAATTTCGCCATTAAAGAAAAAAATGCATTAATTCTCATTCCGTGGTTCCACTGAATTACCCTGTGCTGGAGTCAAAATAGAATTTTCTCTCGGACTGCTTCCTCTGCAGATCTTCCAGTGAGTACACAGGCTCATAGTCTTCAATTTTGGATAATGAGCCATTCTGCCGCTGCAAAAAGCCAAAGGAAACTTGAAAACTGGTGTTTGATGGATAGCAGAGGCCAACTCGAATCCAGTCGTTCCTTTAAAAGAGAGACAATAAAAAAGTAATTCACTTTGGAACCAAAATCTTTTTGAGTATTATAGCACATATAAATTTTATTTATTTATTTATTTATTTATTGGTATTAGAAATTGAACCCAGGGGCATTCTACTTCCAAGCTATACCCCCAGCCCTTTTTATTTTTTTATTTTACTTTTATATGCTTTTATTGGTGCATTATAGTCTCACATCATAATGTAAACCATGTTGACAGTGACATACATGCACATAGCAGGGTCTCGCTAAGTTGCTGAGGCTGGTCTCAAACCTTTGACCCTCCTGTTTCAGGCCCCCAAGTACTGACTGGGTTGATAGGCATGTGCCACCGCACCCAGGAGCATATATAAATTTTAACCATGATTTTCTTCTCCTTAAATTTTTGCTGTGTGTTGAAGCACTAACGATGGAAATCATGAAACCTGACATAACAATGAATCATCCACCTGTACCTGTTATGCGAATTTCTCTTATAAATTTACAATGATAATATGGCCTACAGACAAACAAACAGACAAACAAATGCTGGTTTCAACAAGATTTGAAGGAATGTGAATAAAAGATACTCCAAATGGACAAAGTTAAGGGAGATGGTTAGGAATCGTGCACTGAGAAAGTGGAAGTACACACTGGTAGAACTGCTCTAAAGTATTTTTTGGTCCAAAAATATATCTTTAATCTTTTATGATAATATTAAGATAAATTTCTTGTGGCAAAATTTATGGATATAAAGGTATATGCCTTTTTAAAGCTTTTGGCGCATACCACCAAATTACCGTAATATTTTTTCTTAATGTCCTTAGATATAAAAATCCTTTTTAGAACTCATTAAAATACTTTTTGCTTTCCAGCGTTTTATTTTTTCACCTTTTTTATTATAAAATATGTACACCAACAACTTCACTATTTTAACCATTTTAGCTGTATAGTTCAGTGGCATTAAGTATATTTACACAGTTGCACAATCAGCACCAGCATCCATTCTAAATATCTTTTAAACAATATTACAAGACCTTAAAATTGTTCACTAAAGTCTTACCCAGAAATTATACTAAAGTATAGTCAAGAAGCCAGGCATGGTGGCTCACGCCTATAATCCCAGTATTTGAGAGGCTGACGGATAGCAGTTTGGAAAACAGCCTCAGCAACTCAGCGAGACTCTGAGCAACCTAGTGAGACCCTGTTTCAAAACAAAAAACATACAAAAAGGGTTGGGGATGTAGCTCAGAGGTAGAATGCCCCTAGGTTCAACCCCTAGTATGACAACAACAAAAGAATAATAAAAAATGCAGACAAAAGATGTAAAAGAAAAGATGTTATATGAGGCATTACTTGTAATAGCAAAGAAGAAGGGGAAAAGATAAATATGCATGAGAGAAAGGGGTAAAGAGAATTATGGTACATCAATGTTTGAAAAAATCTGAGGGTGGAAAAAGAAAAGAACACTATAAATGTTACATGCCTCCCTTTAGAAGGATTACAGATTATTTTCATTTTCTTTTTTAATGTTTTTGTATATTTTCCTTATTATGTTTAATTAGCAAGTATAATGGGGTTTTTTGGTTTTTGTTCTGGTACCAAGGATTGAACTGAGGGGCATTCTACCTCTGAGTAACTCTCCCAGACCATTTTTTATTTTTTGTTTTGAAATAGGGTGTTGCTAGGTTGCTGAGAATCTCGCTAAGTTGCTGAGGCTGTCCTTGAACCTGAGATCCTCCTGTGTCAGCCTCCCAAGTACTGAGATTACAGGAGTGCACCACCATGCCCAGCTAGCAAGTATAGTTTTTAAAGCATTATTTTCCAAAGTGGAACTATGACAAATTCTACAACTGCTCTATGATTATATTAAATTTAGGGGAAAAAATTATCCATCTCTTCCTCTTGCCTCAGCCCATCATGTAATTTTTTATAAAATTTAGTTAATTAAACAAGGGAATGTATGACTAAATTTCAAGCCCACGTAGATTTTTGAAACTTCTGGGCGTAGTCTTCTTTCACTTAAAAATGCTTTTACTTGCTCAGTCTGATGAAAGTTTGCATGGTACTTTACAGAAACCGAGTGTCGTGTGACTGCACTATCTCACCTCACATGCAGAATCCTGCTTCATAAACCTTCCTGGAATACTGACCGCTCTGTGACATTTCTTCTCCATCTTCCCTAGTATTTGTTTTGCCCAGTGACTTGTCTGGAACTCACTGATACCATCAAGATTGGGCATTAAGAAAGCTCGCCCTGGGAAGAGTCCGAATGTTTCACCCATAGAGAAATAATAAATGTTTGAGGAGAGTTATGTGTAAGCTGATCTAAATACTACACAGTGTATCACAACCTCACACAGTGCCCCATAAAGATGTGCAATTTTTTGCTTTTAGGTATCAGTTTAAAACCAAAATTGAGAAAAAAAGAAAAAAGAAGACTCGCACTGGACACAAGGTGGCCTTAGGATTGGAAGTAGGGAGACCATTGAGGAGGCTGCAGGCGTCCAGGAAAGAGGTGATATAGTGGCCTGCACTCAGTCACCAAGAGCAGGGATAGAGAGGTGTGCGGTGATTTGAACGACATTAAGGAGGTAGACCAGCAGGGTTTGGTTCTGCTGGGATGGAGAGGGAAAAGGCAGAGTCAGGAATGGGCACCGGGATTTTTTGGCTTGGTGGGCAGGGCCGGGGGCACAGGGACACGACAGCAAGGAAGGGTTAGAGGGGAAAGTGATGGGTTTAGAACACACGCCAGCTGCCAAAACGAGGGATGCCCCCTGGTGAGCATCATCCTTGAAGTGACCTCCTCACACTGAACTCTAAGTTCTAGTCTTTCTCTATTTGCTTCAACTGGGAGTTTTAAGAGAGTTCTGACAAGTCAGAGCTTTATCACCAGCCAGGAGAATGAGCCAGAGCAAATAGTCAGACACATATCTGAGCAGTTTCATGGGATCCCACAGTTAATAGCACACAGATCAGGATGGCTTTGCCCCCCGCCTTTCAAAGCACAGCTGGCCCTCCAGGCCTGCGGATTCTACATACATGGATTCAATCAACCAACCACGGTTAGAAAATTTTTGGAAAACAAAAAAATTGTTATTATACTGAAAATATATGCCTTTTCCCTTGTCACTGTTCCCTAAAAAAATACAGTATAACAACTGTTTACATAGCATTTTTCATAATATTAGATTTTATAAGTAATCTAGAAATGATTTAAAGTACACAGGATGATATAACAAGCCTTGAGAACCCACGGATTTTAGTATCTGCAGGGGATCCTGGAACCAGTCCCCCAAGGATATCAAGGAACAACTGTAGTCCCTGCCCTCATATCTAGTTTCACTTTTAGACACCTTTCCTGACTCAGCCTATGTTCCCATCTCACCAAACCCATCATTCCTGAGTAGAACAAGCCCTTTCCCAACTCTGAGCTTCCGTACCAAGACTGATGACTTACAGTATCACTTCCTCACTGCAGCCTAGCCCAACCATTCCCTGAGGCAGAGTTAGCTGCTCTATCCTTTGTCCACTCAAACAAACAAATAAACTCACTTGAGTTTTTTTTTTTTTTTTTGGTATTGGAAGTTGAACCCAGAGGTTCTCCAAGTTACACCTCCAGTCCTTTTTATTTTTTATTTTGAAACCTGGTCTCGCTAAGTTGCTGAGGGCCTCGCTAAATTGCTGAGGCTGACCTCGAACCTATGATCCTCCTATCTCAGCCTCTCAAATACTGGGATTCCAGGCATGTGCCAACACACCCTGGCTTTCACTCGAGTTTTTTCTAAGCATCTTGTATGAGCTCATTCATCTTTCTATCAATTGAGAGACACTTGAATAAATTAATGTAAAACTAGAGTTTTGGGTTGAATGTGATACCAAGACAAACAACTGAGAAACTGAGAAGGGACAAAACACTGCTTTAAGTCAGGGTTGACAAATGTCTTGTGATCATCCCCTGACTCTTCTGCCCTTCCCCACGGCAGCTACCATCAAGCCCGCTTTCTTCTGTCAAGTGGCTCCACACTCTTTTAATTTTACACGTGCTCATTTGGAAAACCCACATAAAACTTCTTCCCACCCAGCTATGGAAATTAGAGAATTCAGCAGATTATATTAAAATATATTGCTGAATAGCTTTCCGTACACAATACCTTGACTATAGAAAAAAGAAATGCTTGAGGAAGGAAACAGAAAATAAAGTTACTGTTGTGGCATAGACCACAAGTTGGAAAATAATTTCCAAGACAGAGTAGAGCTACAGACGGGTCTATTAAAGGAAGCAAGAGCTGGACGTGGTGGCGCACGCTTGTAATCCCAATACTTGGGAGGCTGAGACCGGAGGATCCGGGTTCGCGGCCAACCTCAGTTACTTAGTGAGGCCCTCCACAACTTAGTGAGACCTTGTTTCAAAACAAAGAATAAAAAAATAGGGCTGGGTGTGTAGCTCGAAGGTAGAATACCCCTGGGTTCAATCCCCAGTGCCAAAAAAAAAGGAAGCAAGAAATGCACATTCAAGGGACAATGCGTGCCATCCTCAGAGTGACACATTTGGGGGTTCGTGGCTCCTCTTTTACAGCAACTTTCATGAGGGGTGTATAGGAGGAGGTATGTGAGGATGACACCAGTTTGGTAGTCACAAATGATTCAGGGTGTCTTGGTCATCTTGTAGGTCCTGATGGGGCCTTTAAGGACATGTTGGACTCTGTTATTTTGATTGTAACACACCTGGGCTTGCGATGAGGACATGACCTTGGGGTTGCAACATGGCAGGTGGAGCTCATTGGGATCTACAATCAGAAAACTCATCCTTGGGGCTCCCTGAAGCCTCTCTTGGCTGCCTTAAGCAAGGCAACACAGTTATGTTCATATATGAAGGTATCACTATCAGTCTCACCAACCTGTATGGGGAGCAAGGAGGGAGGAACGGGGTGGGATCTAGAGGGATCTATATCAAGTGAGGTGTGCCTATATAAATGTATCACTTTGAATCTCACCATGTTGTATAATTACAATGCAAAGTAAAATACCAGAAAGAGAGAGAGAGAAAAATACTTTGAAAATGACAGGACCCAATCTGTATAATCTCTTAATTCCATCAACACAAAATACACAGACTCTCCAACAAGAGGAGCAAAGTGTGTGAAATTGGCATTCTTGCTAGGAAGGAAAGATATGGTCTTCCTTTTCTCCCCTAAGTCACTATGCTTACTCAACACTATGAACTGACAGTGATGGAAACATACTTGTTGAAGTTGACGAGGTATAGGAAAGTCGTCCGAGGCGCTGGCCCATTCCAGTGGATGGTATAGCCCTTCTCCAGCATGATCACAGGCTGGTACTGGGGGAAGGCAGACCTCTGGTTAATTCCCCGCAGCACCATCGGGTGGGACGGGTACTCATCGCGCGTGATGGTCATGCTAAGATTCTGCGTGCTCCATGTCTGTACATAGACCTTCAAAAGAAAATTAAGAATGGAATGAAAGTTTAAATAACTAAAACTTTTCCGGCACAAAGTCGAGTGTCTCTACTTTGGAAAGAGAGATTCTGTGATCTGTACCAGACTGAATGAGCAGCAGCCAAATCCATCCTAAGCCACACTTGCGATGTAGCCTGCTGAAGCCAGACATGGTAAAAACAGACCTGCCTCCTGCTAGCCAAGATCTTCATCACCAACTCCACCACCACGGGCCAGCTTATTCATCAGAATACTAAACTGCTGTGGCTTATACAGCCTGTCAGTGAAATCCCTCGATCTGAAGATCACACAAGGAAATTAGCAAACTAATGTGAAAAGTGATATCCTCTACTCAAATCTCAAAGACTCCTCTCAACCAAGAGATGGAAAATTTATATATCTTAGGACTTTTGCTTTCAATTTTCCATGACCTGCATTAGCCCAAGAAGTCATTTTTTACCCATTCAAAAAAAAAAAGGTTATAAAGTGCTCTACAGCAACTGGAAAAACATATTAAGCTGAAACAAATTTGAAAGTCTTGAATTTATTCCAGTGGCCTTTGAGCCACTTTTCATGCCAAAACAAAACCTCTGCAAACGCGTCCCCTGAAGGACAAACCACAGAACAATTTCCTAAAACAAATCAGTACCCAGTAACTAAATCCTCCAGAGGTACTGACATTTGCTGAATATTGCCATTTAACTCACAATATTTCTATATTTTCTCTGCCATTTCTACAATCTTGCCCATATGGATTCTTCAATTACATGTCCTTTGAGCCAAAAGGTCTTCTTAACTCTCATCCACATTTCACTACCTTAATACTCTTCTCTACTGGAACTACTTAAAGATTAAACAGAGATAGGAAGCCATATATGGTGGCTCATGCATGTAATCCCAGTACTTGGGAGGCTGAGACAAGAGGATCACAGATTGGTAGCTGGACTCAGCAATTTAGTGAGGCCATTCACAACTTAGTGAGACCTTGTTTCAAAATTAAAAATAAAAAAATAGGGCTGGAGTGTAGCTCAGAGGTAGGATGCCCCTGGATTCAATCCCCAGTACCTCAAGAAACAAAACAAACAGAGGTAGGAAATATACTTTTAATACTACTGATCATCCTCATTTAAATACATATTTAATATACTTTAATATATTATTATTTAATATATATTAAATATAATATTATTTAACATAATTATATTAAACATATTTAATATATTATTATATATTTGTAAATACCTTAATATATTATATATTATTTTCTTGATATATTAATATTTAACATATATTTAACTTGTGATAGAGACACAGACACGTACATCCCCACCTCTTGCTTGAGGACTGCCCGAGATAGCAAATGCAACCTCAACTCTCCCTCTGGTACCACCTTTCCTTCTGAGCACCTTCAACCCTCAGGTTAGCAAAGGGCAGACAGTCCATTTAAAAATATTTACAAGTAGGGCATGGTGGCCCACCACGCCTGTAATCCCAGTACTTGGGAGGCTGAGACAGGAGGATTGCAGGTTTAAAGCCATCCTCAATAACTTAGTGAGATCCTGTTTCCAAAAAGGGCCAGGGGTATAGCTCAAAGGTAGAATGTCCCTGGGTTCAATCCCTAGTACCCCACCCTATCCCCCCAAAAAAACTAAAGGCTTTTTCACTTTCATTTTTTGCTTTAGTTTTAATTCTAAAATGGAGCAGGGGCAATTCTGATTAAGAATAGAGTGGGAAAAAATACATTTTAAAGCACATTCTTTTCTTCTTTATTATACTGTAGTTAATTCTCTTTCCCCTCCTTGTCCCTCCAGGACTTAAGTCATATATTACTTATTTTTCCCCCTCACGGAAATGAGAAATCCCACAACAAAGAAGCTAATACACCATGAAAATAAATGAGAAACACTGTCTAGTCTGTATCCCTTTTAAGCCCTTTGTCTTGTCTATAGATAAGAAACTAAAATTTTTTTAAATTTAAGAGTAACATTCGTTAACAGTCCTGATTCAAAGAGTAATAAAGAATTCGGCTCTAAGATGCTGCAACTATAGAAGGCTATGCTGGTAGAAATCACATCAAACTCAGGGTGCTCTGAGAAGTGATAAGTGTGGGGGGGTTCCACAAATGCACCCTTGAGAGGCAAAGAGTGTCCACAGAGATCCGAGGAAGAGAAAGATCACAGGACTGTCCTTCCCAGGAGGAGCCCACGCTGCAGATCAGAGCAGCTACCGCAAGTCAAGGAGGGGGCTGGCTCCCTGCCTGTGGGGCTCTCGGAGCCCAATTCCACTTGGAGGACCCCTTGCTCGTCCTCTCATTTTCCTCCCTCTGCTCTAATCACCCCTTTCCTTCATTCTTTTATCTCCCCTAAAGGTCTGTTATTAAACCCTACCCTTTCATTGTCTAAAATATGGGGGAGGGGAATCTGCTCTCTTCAAAATTCTAGGCAATTGGTGCCCAGATGGTGTAATCTCTTCCATCGACTCAAATCTCACTGTTAAAATCACCTTTGCAAATTAGAGCCCTGCTTCTCAGATAGTACTGATAGCAGCAGGCACTTCACCCCATGAGCCAGGCCACACACTCAAGGTCTTCCATAGAGACATGCATTCCCTCATCACCACCGCCTCACTGAGAGGAAATACCACTGTCTTCATTAGGCACAGGCTGCTTTTAACTTGCCAACTCACATTTTAGGAAACAATGCCAGGACTCAACCATAGCAGTCTGGCTCGAGTCTGTTCTTAACTGTACATACCACCTCCCCAAATTAAATTAGCCTCTGACACTAGGCATCCAGTTAATAAACACACACCAGCTTAATGATTTCAAAAAAGTGTTCCCCAATCTGTCCCATCTCCTTCATATTTTCACAGATATGATATCATAATTAGAAGAATTTCCTTGGAGTCCTTCCTTGTCTATTCATTTCCAATTCCTAGCTCCCTCATTTCCAATTCCTAGCTGGGAGCATCTCACTTTCTGTGCCATCTATTATTATTCTGCTTCCAAAGTCAGATTCCCTAAGTAGAGATGATGGCCCTGAAAGCAAAGGATACAACTTCCTCTAAGGGGACATGGCTGGAGTGTGGCAAGAAAGTGTTGAGTCAAGAGGTTCTCCAAAGACACGTCAACAGACGAGTGGATAAAGAACATGTGTTATATACACACAATGGAATTTTACTTGGCCATAAATAAGAACAACAGTAGGTCATTTTCAAGAAAATGAATGGAACTAGGAAATATTATGCTAAGAAAGATCAGCCAGTCTCAGAAAGTCAGGGATCAAATGTTTTCTCTCGTATGTGGAAACTAGAGAGAAATTGGGAAACAAAAGGGACTTCAGATAAACGAGGAGAGAGACAGTAGGATAGGGAAAGGGGATGAGGGGAAGAAGGTGAGGAGAGGAAAAAGGAGGAATGAAGAAAGAAACTGTTTAAATAATGTTACATCCATGTAAAAGTATCACTGCCAATCTCACTAACATGTACAGGGAGGGAGAAGAGGGCAGCAGGATGAGACGCAGAGGGAAATACACCAAGTGATGTGTGTGTTTAAGAATTTATCACTTGGCATCTTACTATGATGTATAATTACAATGCACCAATATCTCCAATACTAAAAATATATTAATTAATCAATTAGCTTTTAAAAAGAAACACAGGTTCTCACCCCAACTATATCCCAACCATACTTAGCCAAGGGCAAATCAACTTGCCTAGTGCATTTCATTTTTTCATTTGTTAAAATTGGTTTGGGGTGGGGGAGCGGTCAGTAAAATTCATTCTCTTTCTTAAAGAAAAACAATGCTTGGGGAAGCGTCAATCACACCGAGAGGCTGACCATCCTCCTGGCAGAAGCAGAGCTGTAGGGGTTCAGGAGCTGTAGGGGTTCAGGCATCAAACTGCCTTCGGGGCCTACCTGGGCGTAGCTCCCACTGCAGATCACTGCGTTCCACTCCGTAACATTGACACAGTTTGGATGGCGGATCAGGTAGTTGTCCATTCTTCCCACGTAAGTGTCCTTGTATCCTGTCACAGAGCCATCGATGTCATGGAATATGGAGTTCTTATCACCGTCCAGCTCACAATCTTCAAACCAGGGGCCAGGCTTTCCAAAGAAGACATTCAGAGAGACCTGGCAGCAGTGACAACAAGGACATCACAGAATGAGGGCTCCTGCCATCTCAGTCAGCGTCCCCTGCAAGGACCCAACTGCGCGGTTCCCTGTTGTCAACTGCGGCCCCCAGTCCAACAGAGTTTTCTACTCCCTTAATAACATGCTTGGGGGAAAAGATGTCTTAATCCTTACAGAGTTCAACTGGCAAATGTTAAGCCTTGTATTTATTTTTATTCCTTTTATTTAATTTAAAAACTATTACCCATTCTGACAAAACTAATCTGTGGTAAGAGAAACTAAAATGTGGGAAGAGGGGCTATATAGTTGTCAAAAATTATAAACCATAACTATAAGATCTGTGCATTTTCCTAGATGTAAACCATACCTCAAATAAAAATCTATTAGAAATATATTTTCAAAACGAATTATTTTATTTCACTTCAAAAGCTTTAGCTACTTGCTAACATGATTCCCCCCCCCAAAAAAAATATACCAATGCTTATCTCAATATCTTGTATGGGGAAGGAGGAAGGGGGGAAGCCGGGGGAAAACTCACCAACTGCTGTGTGCATGTATGTCACTATGACTATGAACTATATTATGATGTGAGACTATAATGCACCAATAAATGTATTTTAAAAAATAAATAAAACAGCAAGGACAAAAAAAATTGATACACAATGTAAGCATTGGCTTAGTATGGCTGGGTTAATATAGAACTCACTGGAATCTGCTGAAAGTGTATGATGCTGTCTCTCTCCTCCACACAGACCACGCCCAACTCAACAATTTTCATCCCGAGTAGAATTCATTTAAAGCCTTTACTGAACACACAATACCCACCTGTGGAGCAGGCTGCAGGTGACACGGTTTATAGTCTTTAGCTGTTTCTTATTAGTGGAAAATTACTAACATTGTTCAAGCCACACAAACACAGCTCTAACATGTGTTTATGCATTTATCACCCAGCGATGTTTGTAGATCAGCAGAACATTTAAATGATAAGCAGCTCAATGGAAAACAGCCATGTTTGAGGCCAAGTGGCTCCAAGTTCTTAGCTCTATCATTTTCTCTTTTCCCTTGTGCCTCCTATGGTTCAATCTGAGAAAAATTTGTAGCATAGTTTCCACTTTTTTAGGTAGAAGAGATTTTGCAAACTGCTCCCAGAGCACCCCCACATAGAAAATTCCAGGCTGAAGCTGGGTGTGGTGGTGCACACTTGTAATCCCAGTACTTGGGAGGCTGAGACAGGAGGATCACAGGTTCGTGGCCAGCCTTAGCTACTTAGGCCCTCTGCAACTTAGTGAGACCCTGTTTCAAAATAAAGAATATAAAATAGGGTTGGGATGTAGTTTGGAGGTAGAATAACCCTGGGTTCAATCCCTAATTCCGCAGAAATAAAAGAAAAGAAAAAAGAAAATTCCAGGCTGGCTGAATCCCTGGACTGAAATAGTATGTGTTATAGTGTTAGGGCTCTTAACAACAAATGTAGCATTTAACCAGCTGTTTCTCAGTGTGACCATGTCAGTGGTCACTAAATTCTATGTATGGAGAACTGTGGGAAGGCCCACGTAGGCAGCAAGCCATAGCCAACCTCCACACTGGAAAGGTGACTTGAGATTCACCATAAAGGGCTGAGGTGTAGCTCAGGAGTCCAGGACTTGCCTAGCAAGGCCCTGGGTTCAATCCCCAGCACTACAAACACAAAAGCAGAAAAACTCTCCCCATTTATTTATTTGGGAAGTCATCCACTAGTCTAGCCCAATGCCTCCCCTGGTGTCATGTGGCCTGAAAGAAAACCAACCAACCAAACGGACACCCCACTTAGGACCTATGCCTTAGTTCCATGCCTCTACTGTTCTAAAAACCAGATACAGACTTTGAAAAGCCCACCCCATGCTCTATTTTAAACTGGGAAACCATGAAGTTAGTGTGTAATATGAACAAGAGAACTATGAGCTATCTTCCGAAGGTCTGGGCTGCCGGTGGGAGCAGGGGCTGCAGGGCCTGAGGCTCAGTCTCTCTCCTGTCACTGCCATCATGAAACCGGCAAGATGGTGAAATCCTGGGGTATGGTTCAGACTGGGTATGATGGGTTGAGTTTTCACCACTGCTGAGAAAATTATTTCTGCTGCTACTACATTGTAAACAATCATTTTGAAGTCTTCTTCACAATCTTCATAAAGACCATGCAACATTTTATATCAGAACCTCAGTTTTTATCAGACTGCCCCAGTATTCCTCTTCATCCCCAACTTTTAATATTCCAGTTCCCAGGAGAACAGCTCCACACAAGTATAATATCGGGTAGGACCCAAATCTCTTAGTGGAGATGGGGCTACCCTATCAGGTTATTATACTGACTTTGCCAAAATCATATGTCCTCTTGTTCCATGTCAATTCCCCTGTCTCATCACTTCAAGTCACATTCCTGTTAAAGATATCACTTGAATGTCAAAAACACCCCGAGTCACATGGGACTTCTGTCCTCCTTTGAACTCACTGAGACAGAGCGCACGGGATTAGGAGATGCTGGTGTAAGTATCTTTCTTCCCCGTGATAATTCTCCGTGTAAATCCTTTGTGCTTTTGTGCTTGGGAACATGCTCCTTCTCCCACCAATGTCTCTGCAAAGGAACCATAAGAACATATATACCTGAGGACCAAACTTGACGAGGGAGATGTTGTTCCTGGGGGTTATCTGCCATGAATTCTTCATGAGGAAGCCAATCGCACTGCTGTACCTATCTGGAGTTGGCACATATTTTTTGAAAGTGCTCCTGGTGAGATGAATGGGCCCATCATAAATCTGAAAACCTCGAATTGGGAATGTCCTGTTAAAATACAAGATTTTGTTTAATGCACATGGGCCTGTCTCCTTAACAGCACTTACTTGTTTTTAAATACTGCTACTTATCTTGTAAGGGCTAAGCAAAATTCAAGGATACCATGGTAACCAAGACAAGATCCCTAATAGAATGAAATATATACTATAGTGGGAATGATAAAACAAAACAAAAAAAAAGAAAGAAAACTTCAGATAATTAGTGCTACAGAGACAATATGACATACTAATACAATAGATTGGGTAGGAATACAATAGATTGGATACTTTTTGTTGTTTTTTGTTCATTTGTTCGTTGGTTTTGGTACTGGAGATTGAACCCAGGGGCATTCTACCTCCGAGCTACACCCCCAGCCCTTGTTTAATTTTTTTGTTTTGAAATGAGTTCTCACAAGGTTGCTGAGAGTCTAGCTACATTGTTGAGGCTGTCCTCAAACCTGCAATCCTTCTGTCTTAGTCACCCAAGTACTGAGATTACAGGCATGCACCACCACACCCAGCTGAGATGCTAGTGACTTTGGCTTCCTTGAATCAACTCAGTTAAGATGCTTCATTGGAGCCTGGGGGTATAACTCAGTAGTAGAACACTTCCCTAGCATGCACGAGGCCCTGGTCAGATACCCAGCACTGAAAGACCCGTGCTTAAGCATGGAGAACGTCCTCTGCAGCCACTAAATGATGGTAAAAAGGTAAATGATGTACTTTATGTTTTGTTTTGCTTTGCAGTACTGGGGATTGAACCTAGGAGTGCTCTATCACTGAGCTACATCCCCAGACCTTTTTATATTTTATTTTGAGACAGGGTCTCGCTAGGTAGCTCAGGCTGGCTGCAGACTTATAACCCTCCTGTCTCAGCCTTCTCAGTTGCTGGGATTACAGGTGTGCATCTTCATGCCCAGCCCAAGTGATACACATTAAAGTATAAAAGCCTAAGTCCTCAAAGTTTGCTATATCAAAAGAGCTGGCCAGATTGAGAATTTTATTATATTCATTTTCTTCTTTTCTCCTTAGCCTACAAATCCTAAATCACTAATTAGAATTAATGTACAAATCCTATAATATTCTAAATTCCTTAGGTTTCTTCTATTAATTCTTCACTGGTGTTGCAGAGGATTTCTACAGCAACTCATTAGTTTACAACTTGGCAATGTTTTATAACAAAAGCACATACACTAGCAAGAAAATCACACCAACAGCCTAGTTGTAAATCTATGCATCGTGCTATATTTCTGAGCATATAACTGGAAATGATTTTCCCTCATAATATAAGATTGTAAAGATACAGTATAATAAAAACCAGATCTGCTAGTCCATGATAAATTTTTGTTTTGGAAAAATCTTCTTAGCAAAGAAAAATAAGCATTTTTATATCAAACTGGAGGTCAATATAAAAGAAAAAGACTGAAATTGAATTGCTCACCATCACCCTGCAAACCATTCCCCAATGAACACACCTTCTTGTGTTGTTGTTTTTAATCTATTACATTAGGAGAGGTAGTTACAGCCTAATTAAGAAAAGCACAGCTTTGAAGTCAAACTAACTGGGTTTGAGTCCAGCCTCCACTACTTTAGTAAGTTACTCATCTGTAAAACAGGAGGATGGCAGTACCGACCTCACTAAGCTTTGTGAGGATTAGATGAATACAAAGTGTTGAGAACAGGGCCTGATACATCCTAAATATTTGATAAATATTAGCCATTAGGAATTCATGAGGTTCTTTTCCCAGTGGTTTCCATGGTCTAACAGTTCTACACAGAGTGTAGCACAGACTGATGGTCAATATTCCACAGTGACTAGCACTGCTGGAGAGGTAGCTCAGAGGTAGCTGCCTTGATCCCCAGCACCGAGACAACAACAACAAAACACAGTGTCACGATGACACTGGGACAGAGAAGCCAAGCACAAGTAACCCTTTGCCAGAAACTAAAGGCCAGCGTCTGTCTGCCCCACTCCCCTAGCCCAATGCCCAGAGATGGCACTCTCTTAAGAACCTGACTCTTGAGGAATTATGGCATAGGCTTAGATGTGAGATCTTCGGAACACAATTTAGTTTTTCTCTACCTGGTTTCCTCATAAGTAAAATGAGGACAACTCCAAACTGAGTCTCAAGCCGAGGTGTAGATTAATTAGTTAATAGTTCGCTAAAAGCTCTGAAGAATCTTTCTAGTGCTAAGCACTATTTTAGACTCTGATTATGATGACAAAACATGCCAGCAGTCTACCCCATCTCCTGCAACATCTAAAACACGGCTAGTTACACAGCCGGGCTTGGTTTCTGACTCAGCTTTGGCATCGATCAACCCTCATTTTTCTAGGACTCTTTTCAGTAGGTAATTTCCTTTTCCAGTGGCTATTTCTGAAAAACAACATCATAAATTGAGGGAAAACTGACCTAATGTCATAGTTTATGGTTTGGCAACTTTCTATGTCTCAAGGAAGAAAAAAAAATGAAGAAAAACCACCAGCTTATATAAGGTCTTATGTAAGGAATAAGAAACAAGATGGGCTTCTTTGCTATAAAATTGATAGTGAAATCTATGAAATGGTCACTAATGAATGTATTAAATTTGATGAGGATAATACACACAATAATAATAGTAACAATAATAAGAAAAAGAGTCACAGTAGAAACCAATCGATCCGGGATTATTATAGAAACTTCCTTGAGAATTAGGTTCTTCTTTTATTACTTAAATTCAATGCTCAACTACCAGTAATGCTTACCTGTTCCTAGGTAATGTTCGAGGCTTCTGATCTATTCCTCCAGTGCCCATATATTTGTTCTGGCCACCGTGAAAACCGTAATTCCTGCTCTCCCCAACAAAGAGAGATTCGGATACCACCTGGCTGGAACCTTCGTCACTTGGGAAGCTTCCATCACTGTTAAAATTAGGACAGTCATTGGCCACGCTTCCCTAGGAAACGTAAATTTACCCCCCAAAGAAAGCAAACTGTAACTAAAAAAGCTAAAATGTTTTCTAAAAGTCAATACCTTTTCCAATATACATTATCCAATCCTCAGAAATGTCCTTTCAATGGTGAAAATGCCTCTTAGAAATTAATAAGAGGTTTGCAAATTACATATAAACAAATCAAATTGATTTAGTAGCAACAACTGATCAGTCTCAAGCAACAGTACTAGAAATCAGAATGAACTTGTCCAGGATACAAATGAATGACCAGCATGTTTAACATGACAATTAGAATAAATATCACCCAGAGAAAAATATCTAACAAAAAAGTTTTATTCATCAAGATCATTGCTTAAATCATTGTGGTGGCACTCACCTATAATCCCAGTACATGGGAGGCTGAGATAGGAGGATGGGGGGTTTAAGACCAGCCTCAACAACTTAGCAAGGTCCTTGGCAACTTAGTGAGACCTTGTTTCAAAATAAAAACCAAAATAGGGCTGAGGTATACGTATAGCTTAGAGGTAGAATGCCCCTGGTTCTATCCCCAGTACCATACACACACACAAAATCTAATTAAGGCAGCTTCTAGGGAGAAAATGCTGGCTTTTAATTTTCTCCTTCTGTTTCTCTTTTATAGCTTACTTTTTAAGAACTTGAGTTTAAATCTTGTGTTTTCTTCTAAGCAAAAATAACGGTTGGCTTGTCCTTCTCTGGAATTCTAGCCAAATTAACCTACTGCTGTGGTATGATTTCACTTAGTCAATAAAAATGTATTTTTGGCCCTCTAGTGGTATCAGGAAGAGGGTGCTAATTTTTTTTTAATGCTAATAAATACCAAAACATTCCCATGTGTTATCTACCCACTTAAAGAAAAAAACCAAGAGTAGTTTTACCTGATAGCTTTAAAATAATCAAGTAAGTATTTTTAAGCCATTACAAACCTGGCAAAGGTCAGTCCTATTCCATTGTCTGCAAATCTGTAAGAGAAAAGAGAATGAGAGAACATTTTAATTACATCCAATAAGAGGTAAGTCTCAACATTCAACTTTGAAATCTAGGAGTTCCCAACGTATACTCTCTCCAACTCTTCAGTTACTGTGAGCTGAGCCTCACAGTCCATTTCTGTGTTATTGTGAGCTTATGCACAATGCACACACTGCACATGAGGGCACCTGGTTCAAATTCTGGCTCGACCAATTATTAGCAGTGTGACCTTGGGCAAGTTACTTGACCTCTTTCTTCTTCTACTTTTCGTCTATACGTTGAAATCATAATATAACCTTCCTCACAGGAATTTTCTCTTGGGGGGGGGGTTCTGGGGATTGAACCCAGGGGCATTCTACTTCCCAGCTACACCCCCAGCCCTTTTTATGTTTTTGTTTTGAAACAGGGTCTCTCTAGGTTGCTGAGAATCTCACTACTTGCTGAGGCTGTCCTTGAACCTGTGATCTTCCTGTCTCATCCTCCCAAGCACAGAATTCTTGAGAGCAGTAAACATACTAAATAATTTCAAATATCTGGTACAATGCCTGGCACACAGTAAGCAGCACGCAAGTGCTAGCTAAGATTGTTATTTTTAGAATTACTTTTTAGAAGCAATTAGATCGTGGTATCCTCTTCGAAACTTTTCAATATGACACCCAAGCCATTTCTACAGAGTCAATACAGTATCGATTTTTTGGATGATAAAAGTCACAGATGATGGCTGAAAAGCCAAGAAGCTAATGGTCAGTGTGTGGAAAAATAAAAAGTCAAAAGCTTTTCTCTAGACTGCTGAATACCAAATCTTAGCTCAACATGTATTCACAGGGCTCTCTCTATGCAAGTGGGAAGAGAAAGAAGTGAGATGCTGCCTGCTTTGAGTCATAGTCATGGTCAGAAATATGTCAACAGGCCGGGTGTGGTGGCACACGCTTGTAATCCCAGTACTTGGGAGGCTGAGACCAGGGGATCCGGGTTCACGGCCAGCCTCAGCTTCTTAGTGAGGCCCTCTGCAACTTCGTGAGACCCTGTTTCAAAATAAAGAATAAAAAAATAGGGCTGGGGGTATAGCGTGGAGGTAGAATGCCCCTGGGTTCAATCCCCAGTACCGCAAAAAAAAAAAAATATATGTCAACAGATTTATTAAGGTGGAATTACACCTCCACTGTTTTGAATGGCAATAGAAGAAACTCAGAAAAACTTTAAGGAGTTTCCAAGAGGAAGAAAAATAAAATCCAGGTAGTTTCAAACTCTTTATTTAATGTTCTGACATAAGCCATGTTTGTTATAGAAAGTTAAATTCCAAGTTTCTGTTCAATCTCATCGAAACGCACTCATGTCACTAGACAAGTCCAGTTCCAATAAAAGCACCAGAATAAGACGATTCCAAATATTTGCAGTCTATTAACTCTGAGCTTGTCTTGTCTATTAATAACAATAATCATAATATGTTGCTAGGAACTTCCATCATACTTTAATTCTACTGGATTTAGAAAAACTTTTTTTTTTGGTGGTACTAGGGATTGAACCCAGGGCATTCCACTTCCGAGCTACCCCCAGCCCTATTTTTTATTCTTTATTTTGAAACAGAGTCTCACTAAGTTGTGGAGGGCCCCACTAAGTTGCCAAGGCTGGCTTCGAACCTACAATCCTCCTGTCTCCGCCTCCCAAGTACTAGGATTACAAGCATGCACCACCACACCCAGCTGAAAAACTCCTAAAATAAATATATCAGCTGGGCATGGTGGCACACTCCTGTAATCCCAGTACTTGGAGGCTGAGACAGGAGGATTGCAGGTTTGAGGCCAGCTTCCGCAACTTAGCAAGGTCCCACAGCAACTTAGTGAGACCCTGTTTCAAAATAAGTAAATTAGGACTGGGGGTGTAGCTCGGAGTTAGAATGCCTATGGGTTCAACCTCCAGTACCAAAAAAAAAAAAAAGGAAAACAAATACAACAGTGTCTCAGATCATAACTCTAGAGAATACCCACGCTGAATTCTGAACAATAATGTCTCCTCCTCTGACCCAGGCTCCGTGGTCATTGTTTTTAAAAGCGATGAGCCCATCAATGATGGCAGCAACACGTGGCTTGTCAGGGTCTGCATCCTGATGAGGCCGAAATCTGGGGGTTTAAAAAAAGCATCATTTTATTAAAAAGTAGTAAAAAGGTATATGAATTAGCTGTTTAGAATCATAAGCTGAAATGTCAAGAAGGAGGATTTAAATTTGACCCAAACAAACAAATCAAAACATCTTAAGACACAACTTAATTATTTGTATTTTAAATATTCAAAGAAAAGAGTTATATTTATTTACACGAAACATTCCAGAGAACTACTTTCATAGCTTCTAAGTTGTATTTTTTTAAATCAGATTAAAGAATGGACACTGCAGAACATTATAAGCACAGAAATTATTTTTGTTAATACATACACACACACACACATACACACACACACACACACACACAAAACCAGGAAATCTAGCATGTCTTCACAGATTCTTAAGTTACATGTCACTGACAAACTTATTATATAAATGAACCATATATTTTGCCATATATATGTGAATTATAGTATTATTTGAGTTCTGTGGTGGTTAAATGTTTTAGTTATAGAGACAAAGTAGCTTGAAAATGCCTAAATCTAAAACAGATTGTATTTAATTGACTTATTTGTTATAAAGACTGAATTTTGCCTTTTCTCTTCCCTCTAAAGCACTTACAAAGGCCTTATGAAAAAGTCAAACACTTGGTGTCAAAAACTGTCCACTACAACAACTCAAATAATTCCAATAAGGCCACCCCATCACCTTACAAAGCTAGAGGAAAATTTTTAAAAACCAGATCACTTTTCTTTTTTTTTTTTTGCGGTACTGAGGATTGAACCCAGGAACATTCTACTTCCAAGCTATACACCCAGCCCTATTTTATTTTTTAATTTTGAAACAGGGTCTCACTAATTTGCGGAAGGCCTCACTAAGTAGCTGAGGCTGGCCGCGAACCTGTGATCCTCCTGTCTCAGCCTCCCAAGTACTGGGATTACAAGTGTGCACCATCACGCCTGGCTACCAGATCGCTTTTCAAAAATCAGTTCAGCAGGCTGAAATTTTCCATCATACAGTCAGGAAATCCCCCTGGCATAATGCTACTACATTTGTTGGCATGCAGTAGGTGTTCACTAAATGTGCATGATGGGAGAAGTATCTCTCTAAAAAAGAATAACAAGCCAGGCATGGTGGCACACACTTGTAATTCCAGTACTTGGGAGTCTGAGACAGGAGGATCGCAGGTTCGCAGCTAGCCTCAGCTACTGAGGCCCTCTGCAACTTAGTGAGACCCTGTTTCAAAATAAAGAGTAAAAATAAGACTGGGGGTGTAGCTCAGAGGTAGAATGCCCCTGGGTTCAATCCCCAGTACCACAAAAAAAAAAAAGAAAAAGAAAAGCAAATTCAAATGCCTTTAGGAACCGGTGATCTCAGGACTCCAAGCAAGCTGGCTGGAGAGAAAGAAGCAAGCAAGATAAGAAAAGGCAGGCGAGAGTTCTCCATTCAAAACGCAATGGGAATCAAGGCAAGATGGAATCGGGAAGTGATATGACTGGATTTTTTATCTTTTTTTTTTTTTTCAAAAGATCACAGGCTGGTACTGGAGGATGAAGACTGTAAGACATCCTGGAGGCTCTTTATGTGTTCTAGACAGATGCCAGAGGTGCTGACTGGGAGAGTAGCAGGGGACATAAAAAGTGTTATATGCAAGTACGTGACCCAGGACCCTACAGTAACTGGCGCTGACCTAAGGGATAAAAAGTCTGACTCTTGAGCCAACACGTACTCCTCTGGCATTGCACTCTGTGCCAAATAGTTCTGCAATCATTACATGATATCAAGTAGATAGAAGAGTTCTGAGAAAGAGACTACACACTGTTCTAAAAAAAAAGGCAAAAATAATTTAAAAAGTACCATAAAAACACACCTGAAGCCGGGCGTGGTGGCACACACCTGTAATCCCAATACTCGGGAAGACTGAGACAGGAGGATCGCAGGTTGGAGGCCAGCATCAGCAACTTAATGAGACCCCGTTTCCAAATAAAAAATAAAACAGGGCTGTGGGTGTAGTTCAGAGAGGTAGAACATCCCTGGATTCAATCTCCAGTACCACAAAAAAAAAGAACAACTGATTTTCTGCTGTAGCCATCTCACCTTTTCTGAATGTCTGATCAATATAATTCAGTCACTAACCAATTTTGATAGCCCACTTGGTATACAGAAGTAGGATTAATTATCCCAGTTTTTCATCACCATCTCTGTGACTTCAGCACACTTCCCAGTCCTCTCCAAAGTGCCCTCTGATTTACATGTACTAGTTGGTTATAATGTTCTTTCAGTTTTTCAGATGACATCTCCCAATTTCAAATTAAGTACTGTCTTGAGTTAAAATTTCCCATCTTTGGATTCCTGTAATTTCAGATCTTGAAGACACAAGGAAAGGCTCATCTGATTAACTGATGAGTCAGCTTCCTCTTTGATGAACAGACTGAACATCTCCCGGATGCCAGGAGCCTGGTGCTTAATTCACAGGCTAGTTTATTACTCATTTATGTTTTCTCATTTTTACTCATGTCTGGATTGCATGAATATACGCAGACATATTCTGTACATTTGTTCATACAAATTAAATGCAGGCAACATAGCAGCCACATCTTGTTACTCTTCCTCTATAATCAATTCTTTCCAATAACAACTTCCAAATGGAGTCCAATTCCTTACCATTATGTTTGCATTTATAAACCGGAAAGAGAAATGATGGAGTGCAGAGAAGAGATTACCATTTTCATAACATTACATACACACTTCAGGCAAAGAACTTCTTAGGCCAATATGGTTAGTTTTATGGTCAAGTCTAATTAAAATATCAATGGATTCCTAAATATATTTACTCATCCATTCATATATATGGATGTGTGTGTATTCATATATGTATACATACACATATATTATTCAAATTAACATAGTTTTTAAGGCAAGGAAAGGAGCCAATTGTGTTATGTTTAAGGATATTTTTAGGCAACACTAACTTAAGAGAGTACAATTACTAGTTCTACTAATCATAATAAACTCTTTAAAAAAGCAGGAGTGACCTTCTAACATAGATTTTTTTTTTATGGCACTGGAGACTGAACCCAGGGGCACTCCACCTCTGAGCTACACCCCCAGCCCTATTTTATTTTTTAGTTTGAAACAGGGTCTCACTCAGTTGAGGAGGTCCTAAGTTGCTGAGACCGGCCTCAAACCTGCAATCCTCCTGTCTCAGCCTCCCTAACACTGGGATTACAGGCATGCGCCACCATGCCCAGCTTAACATAGATTTTCATTACTGAACCAGCTAATATTCTTTTCTTGGTTTATAATTTGTTCTCACCTATATCCACCTTGTTAATTTTATCTCCTCTATTTTTCCATTTCATATGTTGGTCAGCTATGAAATATTCAGTACCATGTTTTTTACTTAAATAATACCCAGAGTTCTTGAGTTTTTCGAATGCTATTTCATCATTGCTCTAAAATATTTCATGTTCAAATTGACCTCTGAGGAATCCTGATGAGTTATTTGCCAGCCACATTTTGTCCAGTTTTTTCCTGACCTCATGCCCTAGTAATGGATTACAAGCATCCTGCCTCACACTTACGGCAGACTCATCAGCCTACAGTGTGGTTCTTGCTTTATTCCCTTACTAACAACTGGGTCTGGCATTCATCTCTTAAATGTCCATCACCCGAGCCCATTAAATCTAGCACCCGTTCAACTCCATAAACTGGCCAATCAACTTGAGGTATAGAAAAATAATATGCATATGGTTTACAGTGGCTATGACTTTAAGTTGCCATCTTTTTCAGAAAATTTAATTTCCATCTGAGAAATTTTATTTATTTTGGCCCACACACCACATGTAAGACAACCCTGCTGAAATGCAGATCCACATCCCACCCGCACTTTGTGGTTACATGGGACAGCAGCACGGAGCTTGGCTAGGATGTGAATCTGAGGCTACAAATGACTGAACCAGAAAGTGTGGTCATCAAATCGGGGATCTTTCCCTTTGAAACACTTTCAGTGCAGTGTTCCACTCTGACCACTAAGCATACATCCTATATGCTTTGGGTTTCAGGGATTACAGGAAAACATCTTAGTTTAATTTGTTTTTCAATGAGTCATAACTATTCTCTGAACCTGAAACCATTTTCAACATCTTTCTTCTTTTCCTTTCTCTTTTTGTAACTTCCTCTAACTTCAATTTAGCACTATGAAAAAGGAGAAAAGGATCAACTTTGTTGGCATTTCAAGAAAATAAATGCCAGCCGGGCATGGTGGTGCACACCTGTAATCCCAGTATTTAGGAGGCTGAGGCCTAGTGAGGATGCCAGGTTCAAAGCCAGCCTCAGCAATTTAGCTAGACTCTCAGCAATTTAGTGAGATCCTGTTTCAAAATAAAAAATAAAAAGGGCTGGGAGTGTAGCTCACAGGTAGAACATCCCTGGGTTCAACCCCTAGCACTACGCACACACACACACAAAAACCATAAATGCCCAGGCTCAGGACCTGGGACAACACGGTAAGTGATTTTCTAACACCCTTTAGCAAACTTTTAAAAACTTCATTCTAAATGTGTTGACAGAGAAAAGAGCATGATGTGCTGGACTTGGAAAGTTCCACTTTGGCAAGATAAGGCCTGAGTATGATTTAAGGAACCAGCCCTACCTTGCACTGTTATCCAAACAGAGGTATTCCCTTGGGTCGGCAGCACTGGAATTGGTTGTTTTGACACCTTTGTCAATAAACAAGCCAGCCTGAAATACATAATAATGGACTAAAATAAATATGAGTCTCTAGTTACATCTACATATACAATGAGTCACAAGAATAAGTTTTAGCTTATACTTCTACCCAAAAAAGGGGCACAAGGCAGAGGGAGGGGAAATAGCAAAGCAAAGGTATTATGAAAAGCAGCTACGTTACTGGATAATTCTAGAATTTTACTTCTTCAATCATTCAACAAATATTTACTTAGTGCCTACCTTGTGGCACACACTAGGCTTTATACATTAGCTAATAAGTAAAATATGATCCCTATGGTTACTGACACACAGACTAACAGGAAGATATGCAATTAAATAAGCAATTATAACCTGAAATGATAAGTACGTGACAAAGAAAATAGATGATGCTCTGGCAGCACCTGCTCTGGCCCCTAGATGACACCTTTCTCATGGGTGGGAGAGGATTCAGGGAACAACTCCTTCTTAAAGAAGTGACTTCCTAAAGCAAAGACCTACAAGATGGGAAGGAATTCACCAAGCAATAGACTCAGTGTGGGGCGAGGGTGGGCGGAGGGCAGCTGGAGATGCCAGACCTAAGTACTCAAGAGAAGAGTTTGTGCAAAAATATGATGAGGAGAGAAAACATGGAACAGTTGAAGAAAAAAATCTGGATGGACCAACAAGAACGTATGGAAGGAAGAAAGGTATGGAAGAAGAATAAAGAAGAGGAAACATCAGATCATACAGGGGTGATATGCTGGAGGAGTCAAGAAAACAAGAACTTAATAAGCCATCACTAGCCACTACAGTTCAAGAAGAAAACACGACTACAGCTACAAGAGGGATGATAGATTGAAAGGAAGAAAAAGAGAGAGACGATAAATGAGAGTAGGAGAGGACTTCAGCCATCTAGAAGAGAAATAAAGGGTGACCTAGACTTGTGGCAGTAGTAACAGAGGAACGCAGAGTGAGAACTCTTTGTCAGGTCGATGGATGATATCAGTTAATGATTGATAAAATGTCTGCAGGCAAGGAACAGAGAGCAACAGAAGCTTATATATTTTTTGGTTTGTGCATCTAGGGGACTAGTGGTTTCATTCAATGAAACAAACATCCAAGAATAGGTCTGGGCCTAGAAATAAGGATTTTAGTGTTGAACATGGTTTTTTCAATGTCTCCATGAGACACTGAAATGGAATTCAGTAGGCGGTCAGCTGAACATTGCCAACCTAGATCAGACAGATTCTTGGAAGGTATCAGCAATCAAAGTCACAGGGTGTGTGTGTGTGTGTGTGTGTGTGTGTGTGTGTGTGTTTTCTCCAAAGATGGCAGGTTTCTCTTTGAGGACTCCCAGGGTTCAATTTCCTTTAGCAATAAAGTATTATCCTACATAATCATTCCCAAATTTAATGAACTAAAACCAAATTAAAAGAATATTAAATCTAAATAATGGTAAGTATGTAATAATAAAAAATTAATTAAAATGAGGTGCTTTTTTGTGTGTATTTGATACTGGGGATTGAGCCCCAGGGCATTCTACCTCCAACCTACACCCCCAGCCTTATTTTACTTTTATTTTGAAACAGGGTCTCTCTCGACGGATGAGTCTTAATACTTGCTGAGGCTGCCCTTGAACCTGCGATCCTCCTGTCTCAGCCTCACAAATACTACGATTACAGGTGTGTGCCACCACGCCCAGCTACGAGGTGCTTTTTATACCATTCACAATTTCTTAAAAAGGAGGACTTTCATTTGGAAATGCTACTTTCAATAATAGGGAGAGAATGAGGACATGGATCAAGTCCAGGACATAATTAAACAGACGATATACACATACATGTGTTGTGCACACCTGTGTATGTATGAACAGAATGCTATACATATGTCCTGAATGTGTAAAGGTTAGGTGTTTGTCTTTTTTTTTTTTTGTGGTACCGGGGATTGAACCCAGGGGCGTTCTACCT
>PVJS01004502.1:0-68872 GCA_004027185.1 Glis glis
GGGCTATTAGCCCCGGCAGTAGGGACCCGGGGTAAGATGGCTCCTTACCGATCCTGCCGTGCTGTCTCGGGCTTGCAGCTTTCTGAGGAATTCTGGAGCTGGTAGCCTCTGTGTCTGCGTATTCGTACTTGGGTTACTGGATTTAGGGTTTTGGGTCTTTTGTGTCTGTGCGATGTTGTTTATTTCTGAGTCCCTGATGTGATTCTGAGACAGTTTTGAGACAGGCTCGTTCAGGGGCTCCTACTCCGTCGCCATCTTGCTTCTTCTCCGGATTGTTCCTTTTTTTAGTAAGAAGTGACCCACTTTGTCTCTTCTGATGTGGTTTAGCTTAAAGTCTGTTTTTTCAGATATAAGCGTTGCTACCCCTGCTTGTTTTTCAATCTCCATTGCATGTTATATCTTTTTCCATCCTTTTACCTTTAGCATATGAGTATCTTTGGCTACAAAATGAGTTTCTTGTAAGCAGCATACAGTTGGGTTATTCTTTTTAATCCACATTGCCAGTCTATGCCTTTTAATTGGGGAGTTGAGTCCTTTGACATTCAATGTTATTATTGAAATATGATTTTTGTTTCCTGTCATTTTGAGTTCTATTTTCTGTTTGCTGTAGTTACAAATATCCTTGCTTAGTTGCCTACCTGGTGGAATTCACCTCTCCTGTGGTTCTGAAAATTGCTTGTTTTTCCTTCTTTTTGATTTATTTCTTTTAGGATTGCCTTCAGTGTTGGCTTGGTCCTCATGAATTCTTTAAGTGTTTGTTTATTATGGAACATTTTTATTTCTCCATAAATTTTAAATGATAGCTTTGCTGTATATATCAGTGTTGGTTGGAAGTTGTTTTCTTCCAGGGTCCAGAGTACTTCATTTCAATCCCTCCTGGCATTCCTGACTTAGGTTGAGAAGTCTGGGATGATTTTTATTGTTTTGCCCCTGTATGTCACCTGTTCATTTGCTCTTGCTGCTTTTAGTATTCTTTCTTTGGCCTCTACATTCGACATTTTTTTTTTTTGCGGTACCGGGGATTGAACCCAGGGGCGTTCTACCTCCGTGCTACACCCCCAGCCCTATTTTTTATACTTTATTTTGAAACTGGGTCTCACGAAGTTGCGGAGGGCCTCACTAAGTAGAGAGAGACAGAGAGAGAGAGACAGGAAGAGAGAGAGAGAGGGCTGAGGCTGGCCGTGAACCCGGATCCTCCGGTCTCTGCCTCCCAAAGTACTGGGATTACAAGCATGCACCACCACTCCCAGCGCGACATTTTAATTTTTACGTGGCATGGGGAGGTCCTTTTTTTTTCCTGTCCTAATGGTGTTTTATATGTCTCCTGTATGTGAATGTCCAAATCCTTTCCTATGTTCAGAAAATTCTCTGAAATTATTTCTTTTTTTTAACTTTTTATGTTCATTTATTGGTGCATTGTAATTATACATTTTGATATATGTCAGGGTATGAACATCATACATGCACACATTGCACATTTAGCCCTCCCTTCAATCCCACCTTATTCCCTCCCCCTTCCCTCCCTTTCATGCTCCGGATAGAGATTGAGTCTTGTAGTTCTTTGAAGAGGTTTCTTATACCCTTGGTCTGTGTTTCTAATCCTTCTTCGATGCCTTTTAGCCTTAGATTAGGACATCTTGTGTTGTTCTGTATTTCCTGGATGGCCATAGTGTGTTTTTGTAATATCTTCTGTATATTGTTGACCGTGTTTTCAGTTTTTAATGAACTGTCTTCCAGGAGTGAAACCCTGTTTTCCATGTTGTCAAGCCTACTAGAGTTGGTTTCTATTGCAGTCTTTGATTCGTTTATTGACTCCTTCATTTCGTTCAGTGTTTCTTTCTGATTCTTTCTTAGAGCCTCAACTTCCTCCTTTATCTCCTCTATGCTTTCTTTGAGGACTTTCATCATTCTGAAGATCAAAATTCTGAATTCTCCGTCTTGCATTTCCTGTAAGTCAGTATCAATAATCTCACTTGATGAATTGTGAGTGTTCCTTGTTTCTTCACTGTTCCTCATTCTCGTATTTTCAATTTTATGTTTCTGTTGCCTCCGCATCATCTTCCTTTCTATGTATAAGTCCTCTTGCTAGTCCCTGTAGACCCAATTGGGTCAGTACACTGCAGGCTGTGGTTCCCTCTCGTCTGGTTTGTGGGGGGGGGGACTGTGTGTGTGTGGGGAGGCAGGCAGGTTCCGGAGCTCGGGTGTTGGCACTTGAGGCGCACTTCGAGGCGCGGTGTTGGATGTGGGCCCCGAGGCACGGGTGACGGTGCTGGAAGATGCCCGGACTCCGAGGCGTGGGTCCTGAGGGTCTCCCGGCCCCATGGTGTACACACATGCTCTGGGTCTAGGGAGGCATTGCTGGAGGTTGCCTGGGCTATGATGTGCTGTGCTGTGTATCTCCCGTGGCCTGAGGGGGGTGTGGACTCCAGGTATCCGGTGTTGACACCTGAGGGTGCACGGTCACTGAGGCATGGTGCAGGCCCCAGTGAGGTGTGCGGGATCCTGGGTCTCAGTTGGTGGCGCTGGAGTGTGCCCTGGCTCTGAGGTGGCATGGAGGGTCATGTGGGTCTTGGGTGGAGGCGCCGCAGGGTATCCCGGCTCTGAAGCGCAGCACAGAGGGTCCCACAGCTAAGAGAGGTGCAGGATCTGGGTCTCAGGTAGCAGCGCTGGAGGGCGTTGGGGTCCGTGGTGGGGCGGGTCTCGAGAGCAGCGTTGGAGTCCCGGGCAGGGCGCGGAGGGCCCGAATTGCGCGCTATGGCCAGGGTGGCCTAGGCTGGGCGCGGGGGGGGGGGGGAGATAGCCCTGGTAGCACGGGATTGTGCGGCTGGCCACCAAGGTTGAGCGGGATGTTGCGCCTGGCCGCCCAGGTCATGCAGGACAGTGTGGGGGAGGGCCGCCCTGGTCACAAGGGGCTGCGTGGCTGGTCACCTGGGTAGCGCAGAATGGCGCGGCTGGCCTAGGTGGGGCGCGGGAGGTTGCCCTGGTATCGTGGGATGGCGCAGCTGGACACGGGAGGCTGCCCTGGTAGCATGGGACCAGACGGCGCGGCTGGCCTAGGCAGAGTGCAGGGGTCTCCTAGGTCATGCGGGGTGGCGCGGTTGGCCTAGGTGGGCCACACCTGGCTGCCCTGGTCACGTGGGATAGTGCGACTGGCCTAGGCAGAGTGCAGGAGGCTGCCCGGTTTGCCCGGGATGGTGAGGCTGGCCTAGGCCGGGGGTGTCTGGCCGCCCTGGTCACATGGAAATGTACGGATGACCTAGGTGGAGCGCAGGGGGCCACCCGGGTCGTGCAGGATGGTGCAGCTGGCCTAGGAGGGGCACATTTGACCTAGGTGGATCCTAGGGGGGCTGCCCAGATTGCACGGGAAGTTGGGGCTGGCCTGAGCGGAGCGCGGGGCACCACCCCGGTCATGCAGGACAGCGTGGCTGCCTAGGTGGGGCGCGGGGGTGTTGCCTTGGTTGTGCAGGATGGCGCAGCTGGCCTAGGCGGGGTGCGGCTGGCCGCCCGGGTCACATGGGACGTTGGAGCTGGCCTAGGCAGGGCGCGGGGCAGGGAGGGGGGTGTGCCAGGATCTTAGCTGGCACAGGGCTCTGATGCACAGTGTTTGGGGGATTGCATGGTCTCATTGCATGGTGGGGGGGTGCCGATGTGGCAGGAACCCGTACTAGGGCAGTCTTTGAAGGGTATTCACAATCTGCTGCTGGCATAGCCCCACCACTCACAGAATTCTGCTCCGGTTTCTCCTCCCGATTTGTTGGCAGCTGCAGGGGCCATTAGCCCTGGCTGTCGGGTCCGAGGTAAGATGGCTCTTTACCGATCCTGCTGACACGGGATTGCAGTTTTTTGTGGGAATCTGTAGCTGGTAGACTCTGTGTCTGTGTAGTCATACTCGGGTTACTGGATTTGGGGTTTTCGTTCTTCTGTGGCTGTGAGATGTTTAGTTCTGGGCTCCCGAGGCAATTTTGAGACAGGATCTTTCAGGGGCTCCTATTCCATCGCCACCTTGAACCTTCTCGTGTTTACTCATTTCAACAGCTCTATGAAACAGCAGATATGAAGTGACGCTTATGGCATTGAGTGTTGGTGAGCAGGAAGGACAGCTTCCTCCGGGAAGCCTCTCCCCTCCGGGTGGAGGCAGGTGTGCTCATGCCACACTCCAGTTCTCTCTTACCCTGGCCTCACCCCCTACTCTTCTGGGAAGGCTGGAGACACCTCACTGGCATAGGTATAAGGAGAAACTCAAGCCTGCTTAGTCCATGCATTTTTCTTCCTGTTTTTCTTGGTGGCTGGCTGCCAATAAAGAGCTGGAGACTTCAATTGCTCTCAGTCATGCAGGAAACATGGCAGTAGAAGCCCAGAGGGTGCTGCTCAGCCCAGAGTTCCAGTGGCCAAGGGATTGGAAGCCTAACTACCTAGACCAATAAGATGCCCTCCAGCCTCCCTCTACTGGGACACTTTCATCCCCATCTGTGTGTGTGTGTGTGTGTGTGTGTGTGTGTCTGCATCTGCATGTGCATATGTGTGTAGTACTGGGGATTGAAACCAGGGATATTCTACCTCTGATCTATGCTCCCAGCCATATTTTATTTTTTTGCTTTTGAAACAGGGTCTCACTAAGTTGCGGAGGGCCTCACTAAATTGCTGAGGCTGGCCAAGAACTTGTGATCCTCCTGTCTCAGCCTCCCAAGTACTGGGATTATGGGCATGTGCCATCGCTCCTGGCTACTTACATCTCAATCTAGATTTATTTTTCTTATTTCTTGCCTGGCTTCGAACTCAGATGGGAAAGAGAAGTATCATATTTTTGCCCTCCCACCTACAACATTAGACTTATAGTGGTGACTCGGTAGCTTTTAGGTCACTTTTCCTAGTTTTCAAAGTGGTCCCAAGACCTCCATATTAAGTCGCACAAAATATCATTGACAGTTGAGAGTGGAGCCCATATCTGTCCTCTACACCCCAAGGACCTAATGATTCAATGAATGAGCAGACACATGGAGAGCTCTTCCATTATCAGAGACCCACAAGTGTCCACTACAATGGCTACCTCTCCAAGGATTATCAGAGACAGGGCCCTCCCCTGTAAGCTCCAGGGGTTTTCGGCAAGGCTGTGGCTCCCCCGCCCATGACTCTGATAAAGGCAGGTGCCTGGCTCTGGGAATATTTCTCCCAGCTCATCCAGCCAAGAGCCATAATAGCTGCAGGCATCACAAGCCACGTGCCGGATCGGCCATCAATAATTCAAGCAGCTGGAGAAGCTGAGTATCTGCTGTTTTGCAAAAACCCTGCTTGTTCTGCACTCAGTGCCTCCTTGGCCCTGTGTGGTCATTTGAGGCAGCTGCTTCCTTGGCAGGTGTGAGCAGACCAAACAAGGAATGGCATTTTCTCTCCTGCAAGAAATAAGTAAAAATAAACACCCTCAAAGGCAGATGACATCAGATCACACAGTAACATTATTGAAAAGTCAAAAGGTGGAGCCAAATGTCAAATGCTGGGAGAAAAGATTGCTTTTCTAATGTGGATATCTGTGGTCTCCCCTGATACCTAAGATGCTACCAAATGTCTGATTGCTACAGAAAAGAGCACGGCCTTGGGAAAATCTTTTTTTGGCATCATCTGTTGATGTTGTTTGTTTTCTTGTTCTCTTTTGTAACAACTGAAATGAATACTCAGCTCCATTTTCTTATGAGACTAATCTTCAGGCATTGATTAAAATAATTGATTTTAATAGTTCATTAATAAGAAAACATGTCTGAAATGTATATGATTACATTTTATAAGTTTTTATTGGAAGGATAATAGAAACAAAAAAGTAGGACTGTGATTGTACTCTACTTCTTGAATAATTGAAAAATAACAACAGCATGCCTGTGTCCTTGACCACATCAAAGATCTTCTTTGAGCATAGATCATGAAATGGTATTTTCTACCTTATAATATGTCATGACTCTTGATTTTATAACATACTGAAGACATTTCTTGAATCTTCTCAAGATTTTTATTTTATTACCACCATGCTGGACAAAAATTTCAGTAGCCCATTCTTGAACAATCTTTGACATATAAGATTTTAAAAATCTGACTTCCTGGTAGGCTTCTAGACTCATCGTCCACAATACCTCCCCCATTGCCATATTCTCTGTTTGACATCCCCAAAGCAGAAAGTATGTTTGGTTTGGTTTGCTGCCAAAAACACAATGTCTGTTGGTACTTGTGCTGCCAGTCAGAAGTCTTCTTGTCCTGCCTACCATGTTTCCCAGTGCACAGTTTGGCCTCCATCTTTCTTTCTTGCTTCCAGGAATCCCTGATCATACAGCACCATCTGAATATCAGATCTGACTGGAGCCCAGAAACACTGGTTTTTTATTCATCTTTGGTTGCCAAAAGAAAATCAGTTGATGTAGTGTCTTTACATATTAGTAGTAACTTATTTTGTCTACAAATTTAAGGTCCACTTGACCCAACAAGGCGGTTCTCACGTGGAGTTAATTGTAAAGCTGCAAAGAAGTGGTACCTGGACTTGCGTCATCTTCACTCACACACCTGGATGGAACACCTGGAGCTCAGGTGTCTCTCTACCATTATCTCTATCTCTCTCAAGGTGGCTCCAAGAGTGACTGTCCTCAAAAAAACATGTAGAAGCCACATGGCCTTTTTCAACCTGGCCTTGGAAGTCACATGGTGTTGCTTCTGCTCATCCTATCAATTATGAAAGCCCTAAAACCTGCCCAGGTTCAGAGGGAGAAAACATAGATGGCATCTCTTGATACAGAGTGTGTCCATGAATATGGGGACATATTTGAAAGCCATCACATAGGATTGTCCGTTTACTGAATACATTCCATATCTAGGTGCTCGACCATACCCTTTAATAATCTTATTTATCATCTTAGTAAACCCTTTGGAATCCTGTTTGCCCATTTTGTAGAGAAAAGTTGGAATGCTGTTTGCCCACTTTATAGAGAAAGGTTGGTGTTACATGGGTTAGATGGGTTAGATAACTTCAGAGTTAAGAAGACTATGAATCCAGAACTCAAAGCCAGGTCCATTGCTATGCTCTCAGCTCCGCCCAGCATATCATGTACTCTCAATATATGTTTGGTCCATGAATGAGTGAATGAATGATCACTGTGATCAAATCCTGTGCTTCTAAATAATCAATATTACCTAACACAACTTATCACAAACTCCTCTCCTAGGCTCTAGACCCTGTTTTTGTTACCACATGCTGGCATGGTCTTTTATTTATCCATTCATTCATATATGTCCAGCATGGATTCATTCTACACCTTATGCAGTCCAGACACTTACTCAGGTGGACAAGTCCATGTGGTCCTGGTTGTCATGGAGCTTAGAGTGGAGAGGGGATGACTGCTTTAAAAACACGGCAATCCCCAAGTTCATAAATTATAGTTGTGATAAATACCACCAAAGTTAATCCCGGGGTCATGATCCAAATAGGCTACTGGGAGTTTCATTACTATTGAGAAAGACTAGCTGGTGCTGGACTGGCCTGGTTGGATCACCTCTGCTCTCACTCCATCTGCTGGGGTTAGTCAGGTCCCTCGGTCATCAGGGTTTGAAGTGCTGCCTGCAGGTGTCATCTCTGTGGTCATTTCATTATTATATTATGATTATAGTATAGTAGGTAATCAATCTAATTGATCATTGGTTAAAGCACAGTTTCTCAACCTCAACATTAGTTATATTTGGTAGGATAATTCTTTGTTGTTGGGACTGTCCTGTGCATTATGAGATGTATAGCAGCATGTTAGGCCTCTATGCATGGATGCCAGTAGTACCATCCATTATGAACACAAAAAATATCCCCAGGCATTGGCAGTAGGAGGACAAAACACTTCCCAGCACAGGACCATGGAGTTAGAGGCAAACAGATACTGATACAAACCCAAGGACTTGTCTTTCTTTTTTTTTTTTTTTTTTGCGGTACCAGGGATTGAACCCAGGGGCGTTCTACCACCACGCTACACCCCCGGCCCTATTTTTTATCCTTTATTTTGAAACCAGGTCTCACGAAGTTGCGGAGGGCCTCACTAAGGAGAGAGAGAGAGAGAGAGAGAGAGAGAGAGACAGGGAGAGAGAGGAGAAAGAGAGAGAACTGAGGCTGGCCGCGAACCCAGATCCTCAAGTACTGGGATTACAAGCATGCGCCACCACGCCCGGCTTAGGACTTGTCTTTCTTAGCTGTGAAATCTTAGACAACTCACATAACCTCCTCTCAAGGCTCAATAGCATCTGCACAAGAAGAATATACATAGTAAGTTGCTCACAAGGTTTGGGTAAGAAATGTACTAACTAGCTAAAATTTACTAAGTGCTTATTATATAAAATACTCCATTTTAAGTGTTGTACATTAACTCACTGAATTCTCACAGAACCTTATGAGGTAAGTATGATTATTTCCTTTCATTTTATAGATAAAGACACTTAGAAATTTTAAGTAATGTACCTAAGACCACAGAACTGCTAAGTAACAGAGTTGGAAACAGAACTCATAAAGTCCGGCTCTGGAACTCACACACTATGCACCATCTTTTTCTACCATCTGTAGAGAGCTTTGTAGAGAGGACCTGAGTTCTAACCACTAAGTGCACTGTTAGCAGCTGTCCCCATGTCTTGCCTCACAGATAAACCCACAGGAGTTATGGAATGAATTTTAGGAGATCATTAAGAATAATTAGAGAATGTGTTCTCTGTCCTTGACACCATGTTAGCCATTGGAAATACAGATACGAACAACGCCTAAGACCTACCCTCAAGCTTCGCAAAGTTCCCACAGAAGTTCCCACTCTAAGTGGATGCCCCAGCTCTCTCTGCCAACCTTGATAGTGATGGGGGTGCGGGGGTTATGCATCAAGGGTGGGAACACTAACAGTAGTACCAGTCCCAGGCTGGTTGGTCAGAGGGATCAGAAAGTATACTGAGCAACATGGTGATCATCCAGACTGGAGAAAGGTTTGGAAGGAAGACACCCTGGAAACAAGGAGACCAGTTAAAGAAGCCACCACAGTACCCTAGAGAGGAAGGGACCCCTCGTCCAGCACTGAAGGTGGGAAAAGGCAACAGAAGATCCTGCAAAGTGCGATTTGGAAAGGGAAAGGTTATTTTTTATTCTCAGTGTCCTCATCTATAAAAATGGTGATGACAGTACTAACATATTCAAATGTCACACAAAGCAGACAGAAGCACATCACAGGATGCATGTAGCACAGAGCAACAATGGATCCTCCGTGAATTTCAGCGACACTGACAACTGCTGTAAAGCACTGAGCACAAAGTGGGTCTGGAAACTCATAGCCTTTTCTTTTCCAGTGCATCTCCTTTTCCACTGTTCCCAGTCTCTCCCCCACTGCCCTGAGGATAATGTTATTGCAAACATTGACCTAATAAAGATGCACAGAAACCTGTTTTCATACACTGAAGCAATGCAAAGCAAAACAAAACCCAAAAAAGGCAAAGCAATTCTCTTTCATGTTTTGCAAGTTCCACTGGGATTTTCTTTCCAAATGAAGATATTCTATTTCAGTTCCAGGAAATAAAGATATTGAAAATAAGAAAGTTTCCCCTTAAGGTTCACTATTCAGTAGCTCAGCAGTTTTTCCATTTTATTTTCTCATTTTCCCATAGATCATCTGACTTATATCCACTCTCCTGTGTTCTTTTGCCAAGATTATGTTGAATACATTTAAAGAGGGGGAGAAAAATTAGCCACTCAAACCAAAGGATCCAAACCCAAGAAAGAGCATTCATCCTTTCAAATCACAAAATCAGCAAATAATCATTGCACACCTACAATGTGTCTAGTTTTGTTCTGGGCAATGAGTAAAACATAGATTTATCATTTTTTTTAATGTCTATACTCTTGCCAGGCATGGTGGCACATGCCTGTAATCCCAATACTTGGGAAGCTGAGATGGGAGGATTGCAGATTCAAAACCAGCCTCATCAACTTAGCTAGATCCTGTTTCAACATATAAATAAAAAAGGCTGGGGATATGGCCCAGAGGTAGAATGATCCTGGGTTCAATCTCTAGTATTCTCCAAACAAAGAAATCTCTACTCTCATAGAGCTTCTCGTGTGGTAGTGTGGGTGTGGGGGGGGGGCTCGAGGGGGGTAAGCACAAGAAAACAAAAAGGTAATAACCTTTCAGGCAATATTTAAGGCCACTTATAAAATAAAAAGGATTCATCCTGGCATGGTGGCTCATGCCTGTAATCCCACTATTGGGAGGCTGAGACAAGAGACAGATCAGAGAATCCCAGGTTCAAGGCCAGCCTCAACAAGTTATCAAGACCCTGTTTCAAAATAAAAAGTAAAAAGGGTTGGGGTATAGCTCAGAGGCAGAATGGCCCTGGGTTTAATCCCCAGCACCAGAAAAAAATAAATAAAAATTTAAAAAATAAAAAGGGTTCAGTGGTAGGGAATGATAGGAAATGGGTTTTTCCTAAAATAGAAAGCCTCTCTGCAGAGGTGGTATTTGAGTTTAAAGCTACTAGTACCAAAAAGCAAACCATGGGAAGCTCTGGGACAGGCACTTTGTGTGGAGATAGCATGAGTGATATCCCCAGGGTAAGAATCTACTGGGAGTCACTGGAGGAGGATAAGCCAGGGCCACAGAGACAGGAAGAGAGGGCAGGTCACACAGCACCTTCTAAACCATGTAAGAACTTTGGGTCTTCATCCTAAAAGAGATTAGTGAGGAATTCAAAGACATCACCAACAGGGCACAGGCCTGATCAGGTTTACAGCTGATTGTATTGGAAGTGCAGAGAAGACAACAGACATGGGGAGAGGAAGTTGGCGGTCATGCTGGTAGATCATTTGAGCCCGAGGTTCTGGTGCCTGGGCTAGGATGGTGGTCAAAAAGGTGGTAAGATGTGCTCACACTGGAGACGACTGGGTGTTAGAGTCAGAGTCTCACAACCCAAACTGAAGGTGGCTCATTAGAGAAATAGAGGGACAACATAACTCTGTTGTCTGAGCAACGTGATGGATGGCGGTGCCATTTCCTGAGATGGGGAGATTAGCGGAGAAGCAGGGGTGGAGTATGCATCTCAAGATATCATTGTGAACAGGTTAACTAAGAGAAGTCTATTAGACACCCTACAGAAATGGCTACAAGTCGCTGGGCACATTGACATGCAGGTCAGTGGAGATGTTGAAGCACCCACCTTGGATAAACCATTGGCTCATGAGCCCTTATTAAAACTCAGCACCTGGAGTGCACCTGGCACCATGCTCAGCAGAACTGGGGGGAAGAAAAATGAGATACAGCACTGCCCTGAAGGTTTTCTGAGATAAACATAATTTAATGAGTTTTTAAAGGGAGTGAACTAGTATATGTGCCAAATGGGGAAAAAGCAGGAGGTGAGAGAAAGAGGAGCTTTCACAACACACGGAGGGGGAAAGAAGAAGAAGTGTTGAGTGTTATGGAATCAGCTGGAGTTCTCCAGTTGGGAAAAGATGAAAGAGATCACACCAAAGTTACAAAGGTGTTGTACTGTGTGAGTGAGTGGTAGAGAAGAAGACCAAAGACTGGATTGGGGCAGGTTTTGAAGGGTCTAAATATGAGAAGCCCATATTGGTCAGAGCTCTCCAGAGAAAGATATATGTAATATGTAATATGTAATATGTAATATATATATATATATATATGTGTGTGTGTGTGTGTGTGTGTGTGTGTGTGTTGTATTGCTGGAAAATCCAAAATCTACAGTATGGACCAGCAGACTGGAGACTCAGGAGAGCCAAGAGAACATATGTAATTTGAAGGCCATCTGCTGGACAATTCCCTCTTCCTTGGGCAGGCCTTTTGTTGGTGGTGGTGGTGATGGTAGTGGTTCTCTATTCATGCTTTCAACTGATTTGATGAGGCTCGCCTATATTACAGAGGGCAATCATTTTACTCAAAGTTTACTGATTTAGATGTTAGTCTCATCCAAAGATGTCCTCCAAGTTGACACATGAAATTCACCATCACAGAGCCCAGTGCAGGATTTGAAAAAATACAAACCAGTATTCCATACCTAATTTCACCAAACTAGTTGGGTGAACCTAGAAAACAATAACACTGGCCATTCATTCTGTGATTAACACTGTAGGAATCATTTTATTTTAATGAATTCAACCCATATAGAAATCCATTAACAGCAGTGTTGATAATATTATTTTACAGAGGAACTAAGTGCACTTAAAGGGCAGGAGAATCGGAACAGGGAATTGGACACAGAATGATTCCAAAACACATGCTCTTTAATGAAACTGTACTGTGACGACTTCAGATGTCTTCTATTTAATTTCTAAGACCCAGTAAAGTGTAAGTGGGATAAAATCAGCTAGAAAGGTAGCTAAAACTTCAGAGGTGGTAAATACATTCTAGTGCCCCTCTTGGCACATACTCAGATAATTTATTCTATTCATGCATTCACTTACTCATCCATATATTTAACTAGTATTTATTGAGGCCCAATTTTGTTAATACATAATAGGTCTTCTCAGAGTGAGATGATCTTGCCTCTTGTCCTCCATCAGCTGGGAGCTGGACATTGGTGCTATATGCATTGGTCATAAAATAGAATCTAGACTTCTCAAGTTAGCATCCAAGGCCTGTCACACTCGAGCTCTCACTGCCACACAGCACCCCCATACTCTCTGCAGTGATGTGACACCTGCTAGGTGAACAGGTGGCCACCTGCCAGACAGCCAAATGAACCTGTGCGTGCTAAACAGACATCCCAATCCTGGGCTTCTCCTCTTATTTCCCATCATCTTTGCTGCCATCTCTTCTGAGAGTTACAGGAGCTATACTAAGCTATAATACTATTCTTTTTAACTCTATGTGAATCACTATAGTAGGTGTAATAGTACTATCATTCATTCACTTAAACATATTTTAAACACATTTATTGAGGAACTTTTGCTCTTAGCAAGCCAAGGAGCTGTGAAGTACCTGAAGGAGAAAGGTGATAGGATCTAATTTATATTGCAAAAGGAGTATTCTGATTGTTTTATTAAGAACAGAAGAGTAAGAAGACAAGTTTGAAAGCAGAAGGAGTAGTTAGGAGCTACTTTGATAACCCATATGAGAAAGGAAGGGTTCTTGGATTGCTGTAATATGGTGGACTTGGTGAGAAGTGGTAGAATGTCAATCTTTGTTGAAGAGAGAAGAATTTACAGGGTAGGTTGAACAACGGGATATGGGGATGACAGGAAGAGAAGAGCCAAGGATGACTCAATGCTCTTGGCCAGAGCTGGAGTCATCACTAACAGAGATGGGAGGGCAGTGTGAAGAGCAGGTTGGACAAGTTGTGTCTGAAATGTCCCTTAGACCTCCACCTGGAGATCATCAATCAAATATTTTCACAATAGGGGCATTAGAATGTACCAGACATTGGACCAAATACTGGGAAAATCAGGCTAAAAGATGGAGCCCTGTCTCCAAGCATATCAAGACAAGAGATATGAAATCAACTTTCTTAGAGGTGTGCCAAGGTTGGGAGTCCAGGGGCACAGAAAAGGAGTACCAGCCAAGGGCAGAGTTCTAAGGGGAGCCATGGCTAAATAGAGTTTGAAAGTTCATCAGAAACTCTAGTGGTCTATAAAATAGGGCTGCTATAGTTGGTTAACTAATCAAAAGAATCAGTTAAAAAGGAGATGATAAGGATGATACATACACACTTTAAACATTTTATATTAACTTAAAATGTGAAAATGTGCCTTCATTTGCCAAGTTTCAGATGTATGGCCAAGGCCTTGATTGGAAGATGGGTTCTGGATTGATCACAGTTCCCTGTAGTCTTGTTTGCATAAATCTCGCTCATAATGTGTTGTCTTTGATTTCCAATATGAGTTTCTTGAAAGTAAAGTAAATATGTAAGGATACATGGAAACCAATGAGAATAAAAACTTCTGGATTTTGTTTTTAATTTAGAACCCTTCCTTTACCAATTTAGCCTTATTTCTAAACAACTTATCTTTATCAACTGTTCAGAAATCATCCACATTTGTTTTCATGGAAACAACTCTCTTTGTCCTTGTGCTCACATTTCATCATTTGCATAGTAACTAATTAAGTGTATAAATACAACAACAAGTAGAACTGACACAAACACCAGTGCTAGGAAGCATCGACTGACTGCCCCTTGGGAGGAAAAGCATGCAGGTGTACAGAGAGCATCTTACCAGCGTGGAGCTGTCAAATATACCTAGACATCATCAGAATTTTTTATTAATTTATTTATTTTATTAATTTTTTGTACTGGGGATTGAACCCAGGGGCATTCTACCTCTGAGCTACACCCCCAGCCCTATTTTTTATTCTTTATTTTGAAACAGGGTCTCACAAAGTTGCGGAGGGCCTCACTAAGTAGCTGAGGCTGACCGCGAACCCGGATCCTCCTGTCTCAGCCTCCGAAGTACTGGGATTACAAGCGTGCACCACCACTCCAGGCTTGTATAGAGCATTTCAATGCCAGAGAAGGAGAGTATTTTAGATAGGCAACAATAGATAAATATCAAAGAATTTTGAACTCTGGTTCAGGGCTCTTTGCTCTTATGAAGTACAAAAATAGTGTTTGGGAGAATTAAATCAGGGGTCATATGAAAGGGAGAGGGAAAGGAGGGGGGCAAAGTAGGAGAGCAGTGGAGAGGCCAGGACCTTAGTAGAGCTCACGTCCATCACAGTCACCTGAGTAAAACCTGGGGCCGAAAACGTGATGAAGGGGGAAGAGCACTGGACTTGAAGGCAGAAAACTTGAACTTCGGGGCTCGACTCTCATACTAAGTAGCTGTCACCTCCAGTCAATCCCTTTTCCTTTCTGGGATCCGGAATCTGTGTTTCTCGCAGAAGAGAGTCAAGAGGATAGGAGCATCTTCTTCTTGCAGCCCTTGTGTTCAGGGGCTGGGCAAAAATTAAAAATAAACCAAGATCCATTTAAAATCTCTGCCACATGCAATCCAGGGTAAGGGTCTCATTACAGTTTCAAGAAGATTCCGAAGGAAACTAGAGGCTGTAAATGAGAAACTTCCACTGATCACCTGAGAGAAAGAACAAGGGTTCTCCTTTAAAAGCACTGGGGGGGGGACTTCCATTTCCGCTGATAAGTGTTCATTAATTTATTCAACTTGCTTGCTCTATTTTTTTTCCTATTGTCCGGAATCTATCAAATTATTCTGCTCTCTCGCAAGAATTGCTGATAGCCACTGATCGATTACTTTGTTTACAGAAGCTTGCGGTGCCCCGGCTCTAAAATAAAATTAAAATGGGGGGGGTAGAAATCCTAAAACAGCCCTGCAGCAATCAGAAAATTAATCGTTGGTTTCCAAAGCATACCGGAGGCTGAGATTAAAATGGCTCAGCCCCCGAAGGATCAGAGCATATAAGGGCCTCCATTCACCACAGAAAATTATTTCGGGGCCTCGAATGAAAGCCAAGCAAATGCTTTCCTGGCAGCTGCTCGCAGAGACATTCTCCATGGCACTCAGTCTCAATGCTGATGAGTATCTTAGACTGTGCTTACACAAAACAGAACCGTTTGGAAGCCATTGTGATAAACGATGCTTCCCTTTCAGCAGTGGCTGAGCACGCAGGTGTTGTCACTTCTAAGTGCATCAAAATTGCCCGGCTCAATTAAGGCATCATTGCAGCTCTAGGAATGTTTTGTCTGGTTCTGAAACTCCGAGCTGCTTGAAACATAGGTTTTTGTCCAGACACGTAATAGAAGTGTGAGGATTTTTCTTACCAGATTCCTGTCAAACTCGGGCCCACCCTCAAATACCTGTCCCTCCATCTATCCCTCCATCCCTCTATCAGTCACACCTATATCTCCTGAGTCACATCAGTCCTGAGAAAAATCCTAAATGTGGGCTGTAGTCACAACTCCTAGGGCTGAATCACCACCTACAGTTCCTATGATTGGTGAATTCACCCAGATTTCCTGGGATTCAAGACTCCAGTGGCTTTTTTTTTTTTGAGGTACTGGGAATTGAACCCAGGGGCATTCTACCTCTGAGCTACACCCCCAGCCCCATTTCTTTTTACTCCTTATTTTGAAACAGGGTCTCACTAAGTTGCGGAGGGCCTCACGAAGTAGCTGAGGCTGGCCGCGAACCTGGATCCTCCGGTCTCAGACTCCCAAGTACTGGGAGTACAAGTGTGCGCCACCACACCTAGCATGGCTTTGTGTTTAAAACAAAACAAAACCAAAATATGTAGCCAAGCAGGTATGGTGGTGCACACCTGTAATCTCAGGGCTTGAGAGGTTGAGACAAGAGGATTGCAGGTTTGAGGCCAGCCTCAGCAACTTAGGGAGACCCTGCTTCAAAATGAAAAATAGAAAGAGCTGGGGTGTAACTCAGAGGTAGAATTCCCCTGATTTCAATCCTCTGTACCAAAAAAATTAAAGATTAAAAAAAAGTGAATTATGTTTTGGCTACCTAAAAGTGTCAGGAGCAACTGGTGTAGTAAGTATAGGAGGTCAGGAGATCAAAAGAAAGGAGGAAGGAAATCAATGCTTTTGTGTTGTAGGAGCATAGCAGGTTTTGCTATAACAAAGGAGGCAGATAAATTGGGCATGAATCCCAGCTCAACCATTTTCCAGCTATATAATCCAAGAAAAGCACCTTCAATGAATCTCTGATTCCTTGCTGCACTGGACATAAGAAAACCGAGCTCATCTCTGCTGTGGGACTAAAGTGAGAGGACTTGGGAAGGCTCCCAATCTGGGGCATGTTAGGAGCTCTGTGCATTCTAATCCCTGTCCCTTGTCTTATGCAATCAGCCTTTGGGAAGGCTGCCAACTCAGTACCCCTCCTTCATCTCTGGCTATTCACTCAACAGATACGTATATCAAGTGTGGTGTTTACTAAGTGCCATGCTCAACTCTGTGACTTCAATTACAGTCAACACAAGGCCTGATCCTCAGAGTTCAGAGCTTCAGTTAGGTATCTAAGTACAAAGTTACAGATCAGGACAATGCCAGAGATCCACAGAGGGCTTCATGGGAATACCAGAGGTGTATCCTGTCAAATCTTGGGGAATCTTCATTGGGAATGTTTCCTAGCAGGAAAAAGAACCCTGAAGTGATTCATAATTCATAACGAGCAATTGCAGACAAAGCAAGGAAGCCAAAAATCACAGTGTTTTCAGGGAATGACATTAGGCTTTTAGTTCTGCAACGTGATAAGAAAGAAATGGATTAGCCAGAGATAAAGCTAGAGAAGTGCATGGAACCGTGCACCATGTATGCAACAGGAGGACCACGTATCCTCCAAGTTTATATTAAGAGTGTACGAACTACCAGGAGGAGTAAGACTGAGGCACTGGTAGTGATAGGAGAACAGAGAATATGGAAGGGGAAATGGAATATCACTTTAAAAAGCAAATTCGATATATCTGCTGTTTTCCTAATACAAATTTTTAAAAAGTCAAGTGCATAAAATCCTCTTGACTAGTGAGGAAATGCAGAAGAAGAAGGAGAAGGAAGGAGGAGGACAAGAAGAAGAAGGAGAAGGAGAAGGAGAAGGAGAAGAAGGAGAAGAAGGAGAAGAAGAAGAAGAAGAAGAAGAAGAAGAAGAAGAAGAAGAAAAAAGAAGAAGATGAAGAAGAAGAAGAAGAAGAAGAAGAAGAAAAAGAAGAAGAAGAAGAAGAAGAAGAAGAAGAAGAAGAAGAAGAAAACAATGACGACTAACACTTACTGTGTGCTTACCATGTGACATGCATGTTTCAAGATCTGTACATGATGAGCAAGATTTGTAGGAAGGTACAGGTATAGAAATAGTGAAAACCAATACTTCAAGGCATTGAAAACCTCTCAAGGACTTTAAGCAGAGCTTGCCTCTAGCACTTAACTGAATTCCCCTAATGTTACTGAGCAAGCAGTGTTTAGGAAAGGAGGGGGGACCTGGACATAGAGAGGCCCATCAGGAGGCTGGGCCTCCTGAACTGAACTGGGCCTCCTGAACTGAACTGAACCTGGACTGTGAGAATGGAAAAGTGTTGGGTGTAAAAAACATCTGAGTGGTAAAGTCAGGTGTGTGTGGTGGTATATTGGATGGACAATGTGAACAAGAAACGAAACAAAGGGACTCCCAGCTAGCTGGGGGATGACTGGATAGAGGGAGAGCCACCCACTGGTATAGGGATATTTGAGGATAAGCAGGAGAAGAAGGTGGAAGACAGAGACTCAGCTAGATGTAGGATCAGTTCCTCGCCCATGCAACCTCAACACCAGCTGCAGATGTATCTGTGAGTCACTGCATCTGGTCAAATCGTAAACCTTCCACTGGGTCCTGGTTTACTGACTGCACTGCTCTTGAAGGTTTGAAAATTGGTCTTGTTATTATTACAACTTTATGGTTGACTATTTTGTAGACCTTGACTTTCAATGTTGGAAAAGGAACAGGAAGTGTGATGTTCAGTGTGGGACTGTTCTGTCCACAATACTAGTTATTTTCTACTGATTTCAATACTGAGTCTAAATCTGTCCCATTTTTTATTTCTCCTTCCTTATCTTTCTTCATATCATCTGTGTGGACTTTATTGCAAGACTTGAAAACAGCTGAGTTTTATAATTGATAGGAGTGAATCAGAAATAGGCATGTCTAGAACGAAGGTACATTTGAAAGTAGTCTACAGTCTGAATCTTTATACTAGGACCAGTAAAATAAGTACATAACATATAACCAATAATGAAAAAGGAGGAGGAAGAGAAGGAGGAAAAGGAGGAGAAGGAGGAGGAGGAGGAGGAGGAGGAGGAGGAGGAGGAGGAGGAGAAAAAGGAGGAGGAGGAAGGAAGATCTGCTCAGGTTTCCTCATTCCTAGTCTCTGTACACATATTCTGACCCTGACTTCTGACTTTCATCTGTGTGTTTCTTCAAAGCCAGTCTATGGAACTAATTTTCTATCTTTGACCTAATTCTTCCCTTGTTAACTATATTTCACATCCATGCATTGTATTTCAACCACGGTCTTGCAAATAAATGGCTGGATTGGTCCATCCCCATCTTGAAGACCCTAGCTTGGAAACATGTTTCTAGTTAATGCATTTCTGCTCCATATATAAGACTCAAAGAATGTCCAAAGGCCATGGCAAAAATTGGGCCAATACAGGATGATTCCATATGCAAGAAATACGACAGCAGGGGCTTTTTTATTCAAGAAAGGAAAATTAAATCTATACACTATTCAAGGTAAATGTGGATACCACTGCCCAGGATTACAAGATTAATAAATTGGTATGACCAAAAGTAAGGCACAGAGCTCTAACAGGCCTCATCCAGTCCATTGTTGGTTTTCGGTTTTCCAATTTGAGCAGGAGAAAGGCGTAAACAAGACCTGTGACCATGGCCTTTACTTTGACTCAGGGCTGGGCTCTTAGTCATGACCAGGATCTTTGAGAATAGGAAGTATCCCTCGAGTGCTGGTAACACCAGAGCTTTGGATTCATGATGAGAAGGGGTCCATGTTCTAGTCTCGGTGCCCACTGGACTTGCAACTATGAGCAGGTTTCTTAAGCTCTCTACAATGCAACTCCCTCATCTCTGAAATGGAGAGAAATACTTCACATCACTACTGTTATCATCTAAGAAGTCCCAGTACACACTACAGTGTTCTTCAAATGTTCATTTGCCTTTTGTCACTATGCTGTTAAAAAGAGTATGCCCTCAAAAATTAACATTTTATAAATTAAGAAACTTTTGGATAATGAGAAAAATTTGCTGGAGACCAAATAGTTAGCCTGTGTCAGAATTTGGCTGGAACTCATAATGTCTAGTATTAATATCAATTTTAATACTAAATTATAATAGAAGACATAAATTGAGTGCTGCATTTTAAACTTAATAATATACTTTAATTAATTTGATAATCAATTAACTTGGTTCAAAAGTAGAGTAAAAAAGTAGTCGAGTAAATAGCCTTGCTCCCTAATTGTCCTATATGCATAAAAATATTTGCAATTTTTCTTTATAAACAGTTGTAATTTTCATATTTTCAACATATATTAATAATAATTTCTAATGCTAGGGAAAAAAAGAAAGTCTCATTCCTTTCCTTTTCCCTCCTCTCTCAAGTAACTACTGTCAGTATAGTCTCTTCTGATTCCTTCTAGACTTTCTGTATGTTCAAAAAAGCAGGCATAAATATAGATTCTTATTTTTCTTCACTTTTATAGAAAAGATATGATGCTACAAAACTTGCTTTCTTAAATTTATTATGTTTTGGTGATAATTCCACATAGTGATTTTTTTCTTCGTTTTCTGCGATAGCAACTTGGATTATGATGATATGAAAGTACCATGATTAGTTTAACTAGTGCCCTATTTAAGGGCATCTAAGTAGTTTCTCATCTTGTGTTACTACAAACAATGCGGTAGTGAATAATCTATGCAGGAATCATCCTTCATTCATGAGGATAAGTTTTCAGAAGTAGAATTTCTGGACAAAAATATATATAAATTTATAATTTTTGATAGATAATGCCCTTCAGATTGGCTTTTACATTTCTACAAGCAGTCTGTGGAAGGGTCAATTTCCCTGTAGAACTTTTCTTTGTTCTTTTTTTCTGTGTGGATGTGGTACTAGGGATTGAACCCAGGGGCATTCTACCTCTGAGCAACTCCCTCAGCCCTATTTTATTTTCTATTTTGACATGGGATCTCACTAGGTTGCTGAGAGTCTCACTGAGTTGCTGAGACTGGTCTTGAACACGTGACCCACCCATCTCGGCCTCATTATGTTTTGTTTTTCTGATTCTACAGATGGTGATTGGTTCACATGCCAGGGAGCAACTGAATAAAGACCAAATTCATGTGCGGAATTTTAATCCAGTCTATCCAACCTCAAATGCTACAGTCCATGTGGGACACCACATAGAAGCCTCCATAGTATTGTATAGACGAGACAGGACCTTGGGTGTTGCTTTTTACAGAAGGAAACTGTGGCCTGCTTGAACTACAGATTTATGGAGTCATGAAGGGTAACTAACTTAGATGCTAGAGAGGCTCAGAAAGCAAAGTTATTACTTTTTTAACAGAACTAGAAAATTTATGCCTGTTTTTAGGAGCCAGTAAACCCATCTCAGAGCTAAACCCTCTCTAGGCATAATGGAAAACCATACTCTCAAGGAGAAAACTCAGTAAATTTAAATATTCATTATCAAAGAAATTATAATGATTTGTTAAGAATAAATATTCAGTCTTTAAGGATTTTGCCAGGAAGAAAAGGATGTCCTCAGAAGACCTTTCCTGTAATGGACAGATTTCTGGGCTGAATAGCTCCTATCAATAATAGCAATTACATTCATTAGGAGCAGCAGGGCAGCTCATGGGATTTATATGAAATACAATAGTATAGACCATTCAAAAAATAGAAAGATGATGATTTCCCAGGAAATGTAAGAATATCAAGATTCAGGGTAATGAGCTTACTGTGTTGGTTAATTTTTATGTGTCCACTGGACTAAAATAAAAAATACCCAGATATCTGGTGAAACATTATGTCTGGGTTTGTCTGTAAGTGCATTTCCAGAAAATACTAGCATTAGGATCACTTTCACCAGTGCAGGTGAGCATCATACAATCCATCAAGGGATTAAAGAGAATAAAAATGCAGAGGAAGGGTGAACGTGCTTTCTCTGCTTCAGTCGGGACGTCCATCTTTTCCTGCCCTAGGTCATGAGTCTCAGCTCTTCAGACTCATAATGGAGCTTACACTATTGTCTTTCCTGTTTCCCCAGTCTGTTGTGTTTGAATCGCAGTGGCTTTCCTGGTCCTCCGGCTTACAAAGAGCAGACTGTGAGACTCACCCTTATAATAACACGAGCTAGTCCCTCAAAATAAGTCTCTTCCCATACATCCACATAGATGTAGCCTATTTGTTGTTTCTCTGGAGAGCACCACTAATATGCTTGCCCTAGGTCCCTTCACTAGTAATAGTGGATCCTGAACCAAGCAGCATCCTCATTTCAAATCTGTGCATTTCCTGAACACCCTGGTTTTCTACCTATGTGGTTGTCCTGGTTCTGGGGTGGACACACTTGATTCTAATACTTCTTGACCTAGTTTCTTTTTCTTACCCTCACTTCCTTACTTCAGTAATCCATGGCAGGGAGGTCTCTTTCCTTGGGTGCCTTACTCCCCCCTAGGATAACAGTGTTCTACACATCAGCTTGCACTAAAGACACATGTCAAATAACCACCACAGTTTCCACCATCATCAGTGTCCCCTTTCATCACCTGATCTCTCATCCAAACATGACTCTGACCACTGGCTTGGAAGTCCAGACTTGGTCCTACTTGGGAACCACTACTCAGGCCAAAGGGTTTCTGAGTGATTGCCTATGGTGAATGATTTTCTTGAGATTTAAGCCTTCATTCTTCTCTATCCCTTTGACTTAATCTGATCTCAAATGTTCAGTCTAGATCCAGACTTAAGGCCAACTCCCTCGGTGCCTGGCCTGAGGGAGGAAGAGCCAGGCTGGTGGGTCTGGGCCAGGTTCACTCCTTACCTTTCCGATTCTGCCCTGTTCTCTAGTTTCTCTCAACCCAACAACATGTATTTACCTACTCAAGACCTCCAAATGTCTCCCAATTCTTTTAGAGTAGAGGATGAGTTTGACCAGATCCTATAGGATTCCTTCAGCTTTCGGGCTCAGGCAGTGATTCTCCTCTCATGCTGCTCAGACACACTGGCGTCCTTACTACTTCTCAGACTCTACCAGGAAGTGTCTCCCTTAATGTCTGCTGCCTGCTGCTTCTTCCTTTTTCAAATATTGACTTCTCAACGAGATGTACATAGAATAAATTATTAAAAATTGTAGTTCCTTACACATACCCATGCTGCTTCCTGCTTTTTTATAATATTTCAACACCTAATTACACACACATGCACACACACACACACACACGCTTGTTTTGTTTTAATTGCTCTCTTCCTCCCCATGCTAGATTATAAATTTCATGAAGGCAGGGATTTCGTCTGGCTTTTTCACCACTGTACCCACGGTGCTTCCAATGGCACCTGTCATATATTAGGCACTCAGTAAATAATGGTTGAATAAATGAATGGAAATGATGATAGCCAGGACATGATGTCTAACCATAAAAGAATATTCTGACAGAGTGGACAGACAAGGAACCAATTAATGCAGTTAGGTGGTCAGATCTTGAGTTGTGAACCTGACATATTTGTAAATATCATTCAACAGTGAGCTTTAAGAAAAGACTTTTACCTCCATTTCTTTGTCAGAAAAGAAAACTATGGTCCCCTGACCTTAAGGAAATTCCATACCCTATGGAAAAATATGCCCTGAAAATTAGAATCACTCCAAATTGAGATTCCCAGAAGTGTGACTTATGCAATATGGCGAAGTGGGCAGAATACTGGCTGGGAAGTCAGGTAATCCGTATTTCAAATCTTGGTTCCGCCTATTTGTGTGTGTGTGTGTGTGTGTGTGTGTGTGTGTGTGTATGTGTGTGTATGTGTGTGAACACAGGGGATTGTTCACATTCTTAAGCCTTGATATTCCCATCAGTGAAATGACATCTCACCACAAATGACAGCTCACCACCTCATGAGGCATCAAGAGGATGATGCAGGTCAATGAGAAAGATATCAGCAAAGCACAGGCACCTTTAATAATAATAACAATACTAGTACAGTCCCATACCCCTTGTCCTCATCTCTGAAATCTACAATCTTTTGGTAAAATGAGTTAACCTGACCTGCACCCATTTATTAGCCTGGCAAGAGACAATTTACAATTTTTATTAATCCTACTTATTGTAAATATTTATGAGCTTGTGTCAAGAATATCACTGCACTTGATGGCAAAATGCTGCCCCAGATATCTAGGAATAAATGTGTCATAAAATATACCAGTTCTTTAATTTCAAAATATAAAAAAAAAGGATTTCAAAGCCTACTCATCTCCAAGGAGTTCAGACAAGTTGCTTTGAACCTTTATTTTTTGTAACCAGATGCAGTTAAAGCTGAGATTAAAAGCAAAACTATGAAGCTTAAAACTTGGCACCATCAGGGCATCATGTTGTACTGCCAAAAATTTTTTAGTTCTAGAGGGAGTATATAATATATGGGTGGTGATCTCCCATATTACTGTGTATGGTGTTTTAACTCTGTACTGTACGCAGAGACCAAGCTTAGAATGCAGCAGATTTGGGGTGAGGGGCTAGGCAGATGGGATTTTAATCTAAATAGGTACACACACACACACACACACACACACACACACACAAATGGGACATGAACTAGAAAATGAGCTACTGGTCTTCAACGGCAACTTCCCACCATTTCTGATGGAAGTTAGACATGTTATTAAAGTCCTTTTATGTGACCTGTCCATTCATGTGGCCAGTCCCTTTGTTCCTTGATGATTATCTCATACATCCACAGGCAGCTCTGGATTTGAACTTGAAAGGTCAGAAATCTGGGACTCAGAGAGGGAGATGAAAACAGACTCATGTCATATATTATCACTGTCCAAAGACTCAGCAGGAGGTGAGTTCTATTGTTCCCTAGATGAAACAATAACCTAATTAGCAATATAAAAGAATATGACAGCCAGACTGGGGCACACTGGGAAGACAGTCCATAAAACACAGGACTGTACATAAGTCATCTCAGAGAGCAAAGAGTCTTTGTTTGAATGAATATGGTGGAAGTTTACGTGACCTAGAAATTTAGGAGGTAGTTTTTGTTGGGAGGGGCAGGGTGGCATGTAGTATATGGGTTTTAGTCAATTCCAGGAGATCAGTTGATCTTAAAACTTCAAAACTCAGCCAGCCATCCTTTTGCCCTTAATTTACAAAGGAGGGAGATACCAGTCATTTGGGTCAATCATATTGAGAAATAGGTATGAGGGGAAAATCCTCCTGATATACAAATATCCAGGTCTAGGATGGCCTTACTCTAGAAGGCATAAAGAGAGAACAAAACAAAATGGCAAAACAGAACAAAAGGGCAAGTCTCAAGGAAGCCAGGACATCACCATCATCATCATCATCATCATCATCATCATCATCATCATTATTACTATAATTATTTACTGGGGATTGAACCCAGGAGCATTCTAGCTCTGAGCTATATATTCCCAACCCTGTATAATTTTTTTTATTTTGAAACAGGATCTCACTGAGTTGCTGAGTGTCACCCTAAGTTGCTAAAGCTGGTCTCCAACCTGCAGTCCTCCTGTCTTAGCCTCCCAAGTACTGGGATTACAGGTGAAGCTAGGACACTAGACAAAGAAAGACAAATTGAGGTTTTTTTATTTGGGAGCTGAAATTCTTTGGGCACGCAGTTTCCTAAGCAATAAGAAGAGTAAAAAACGCCTTCCCTGCAATTGGAAAAGGGGAGTGGCATCCCAGGAATAACCCCCACCCCCTCTTAGTTCTTAGGAAAATGAGCTAAACTAACACTTTCTCCTGCCTGAACTGGTCTCTTCTTTCTTTCTTCTGGCACGATCCCTCCCTGGGAAGAATTTTTGCACTCCTGAAGCACACACGCCCTTGATCTCTGGCCATCCTGTGACATTACAGCATGCTCTCTCAGCGATGGAGTTTTTCATATGTCTATTCCCGGACGACACTGTGTAGACCTTGAGGGCAGAGACCACGTCATAACTTCACAGGTCCACAGTCTCTACAAATAGGAGCATTTCTTGAAGCCAGGGGAGTGTAGCAGCTGGTATTTATCTATTTTTGCATAAGTATATTTAGAATACTGGGTATCTCTCTGACCCAGCTTCATTTGCTAATGAGTAATCATTTCAACCTGAAGACACATACTTAATTATCAGAAATTTTATGAACTCTTGGCTCTGTGAGTGTGTGAATACGGTGTGCTGGATATTAAGCTAAGAATGTCAGTATTGGGAACTAATTTAATTCTGATGTCTCTTCTCCACGTTTTCTCCTCAGGAATGTGGAACAACAAATTTAAAGTTAATACTGCTTCTAAAATTACCCAAGGTATGCACCAGATTTGTTTGCAAGAAATACAGACAAGAGATCACCTGATTCTACAGGGTGTTTTGTAATGGGGCTGATCAGACAAATGTCATGATACTCTTTTACTATTTTTAAAACCTAGTTCTTTTTAGTACAGTTAATTCTCTATTCTTAAGAAGAAAAAGAAACTGAATTGCTCCAACGTCTGGCTAGCAGAGTTTCTCTTCTTGGGTCAAAAGCTGAAAAAAGGATACCCTGAGGGAGTGGGTAATCTGTCTTGTGTGTACCAGTGCCTGGTATAGATCAAGGGCTCCATATACATTGAGAAAGGAAGAAAGAAAGAGAGGGGTAAGGGGATAAAGGGCAGAAATAATAGCCAACAGTTATTGGATATCTGTATATGCCAAGTATCTTATAGTTTATTAAAACTTATTTAATCTTCACCATATACTTTGAGATGGAAACTGAAGGACAAAAAGCTTGAGACATAAAATTGTTAGCATAACTTGCCCAAAGTCTAGCACATATTCATAGCACATGACCCAATGTAGACAGACAGAAATTAAGAGTAGTGAGTAGTCTCCGGGTTGAATCTGAGCTATGCAGAGTTGAGCCAGCTAACATGTCTCTTTGAACATCAGTTTCTTTATGCATAAAATGGGATTAATGATATCTCTAACCTACAGATGTCCTGAGAAATAAATTAGATATCTATAATGCTCTGAGCCTAAAGCTCACCACAAAGGAAGTGTATAATATACAGTCCTATTTAATTTTAATGGTGTTGGAGCTCTTTCGAGTATTATTTTTAGGATTCCTGTTTTTGTTGTGGCTGGCCAACTTAAATCCTTTTAGGACAGGTGCCAGGTTTGAATGAAGAATGAATGATACGCCAACATAAAACCTGGGAGGAGGAGGAGTGACTAAGAGCTGCCTATGGCACCTGTTTTTGTGGATAGAAGACAAAGAAAAGCAGACTTCCGACAGCAATAAATCACTGCTTAAGTGTATCCGACAAGGCGGGAACCATAATTGCTTCCTTTGCTGTTTACAATTGTTCATTACGGCTTGGAAAGGCCCCCAGATCATAGGAGGAATGGCCTGTGGAAAATAGTATTAGCATCGGTGTGGCCTTTTATTAGTGAAAGACTGATACTCAAGTCTTAGGAAGTTACAATTTCCTCTCTCATGTTACTCTCTCCTTTGTGTGTTATTGAAAAAAGCTTGGTGAGCAGGTGTCTCGAACCAACACAGCTCATAGCATCACAGAAAAAATGATACCGTGGCATGAACACAGGCTCCTAGTCATTTGTCCCCACACATTTATGAGGCACCCACACCACAATCCACCTCTCACTGGGGTCTCTGTCCCCACACAGTATCCCAACCTGAATGGAGACATGTTGAATATTCTCTCTATCTGTACCTCTCACCTAGTATCTGTCCTATCAACCCATGCCTATCAGAGGGAAGCATTCAGTGTTGACCTTTCAAGGTGGTGGGTCAAAATCCTTCACTCTCAGGTGGAGGGGGAGTTTAAGCTCCTTACATAGCTAGGATTACCTTCCCTAAAGAGTTGATGATAGAATAGGCCAGAGTCTAGTTCACTTGCCTAGAAGCTCAGAGGTCTCCACTCCACACCACATGGTTTCCACTCTACTGCATCGTACATTGAGCTTCTATCTATTCAAATATCAATATCATTGATAACAACAGTAACAATAAGAAGAGCAATGAGAACAACATTACCCATCTCCCAGGAACTGTTCCAAATGCTTTATACCAAATCACTGATCTCAGTGCAACATAATGCAGCAAGAAATACGTCCATTTTCCAGGGAGGATAACTGTGTCATAGAGAAGATAAAGCACTTGGACTAGATCTTGAATGAGCGACCTCAGCCATCTGGAGAGAAGTGTCTGGGTTTCATTCTAACCCTGTGCAACAGCTGGGATAAACAGAGATAACAGTGGCACTCCTCTGCAAAGCGGCACAGGTGAGGTTTAAATCTCACTCATGACACATCTGATTCAAGTTGGCAGGGGCTCCCACTCCATGCTTTCTTCACTCGGACACCTGGGCTGGTGCTAGCATGCTGACTTGGCATCTGCTGACAGTTCTAGGGCATGAGGAGAACTCCAACTTCCATCTCACACTGCAAGCCCAAGGCTTCTTTCCAGGAGCCACACAGCAGACCCAAACATAATCCATCATCCCCAGCTCTCTTCTTCAGTCAGCCTCGATCTCCATCTCTGGTGGTCACAATGCTTGGTCTCTCCTGCTAGACACTTGGGGGTGATTTTTGTTACATCTGGTCCCTCAGTCTCTGCCCAATCAGAGTGCAGGACCAACATGCAGATGGTCCTACAGTCAGACACTTCCTCTCCATCCCAATGACCTGTGTCATGCCCAGGCTTCCATCATATCTCCCCTGAACCACTGCAAGTATGTTCTACTTGCTCTCTCTGTATCTGACCTCACTCCTCAGAAAATGCTAAAGACGAAAGATAGGGTACCCATGCACCCTATTTCTTCCCCCTCTCAGAAGAAATTACTGATTATTTGCACATTTGCTTCTGTGTTTCCCAAAATATGTTTCTACACTGACATTTTGGTTTCTCAGCTTTAGAAATCAACTATGTAAGTTTCACTATCAAAGATGAGGACTTCACTCTCCTGTCCAACTCAATCGCATGTGTGTGTGTGTGTGTGTGTGTGTGTGTGTGTGTGTGTGCCCTTCCTATTGCCCAGGTATCCATCAGCATTATTCCAGCCATAAAGATCTGACCACATAACTTAGAGGAAAGAAAATTTATTTTCTTAGAGTTTTGGGTTCAGTCTAGGTGAGGCTGGGGACCGAGGATCTCAGGGCATGGCGGCAGGAGGCAGAGGGAGAGCACATGGGCTGATCTCTTTACATCACGGAGGCTGGAAGCAAGAGAGAGAGAAGGAGAAGGGGGAGGAGGATTCATATATAATCTCTAAGGCCGCACCCGCAGGGACCAACTCCTCCAGCCACTCTCTATCAGCCTACTAGGTTCCACCCAGGTAAATCTATTACAATGGATTTATCTACTTCTGGGATTACAACCCTCATGACTCAATTACATCAGCTCTAAACACCAATATTTGAGCTCTTCAAGGGGATATTCTATATCTAACCATAACAGCCCACTCCTCTAGAAGAGTGGTGTCAGGATAGTGGTTAAGTCCATATTGAGCCTTCACTTGTTACGATTATGCAAATACTCCTCACCACTGACCCATACAGAATCAGGATTATGCTTCCTTTCCTGCAGTACTCTTTGCAGTTGTACTTGGAATTAATGTTTCCATTCATCTATTATTTCCTTAGTTTTCTATGTCCTTTTTAAAACTCAACCCCAACATTCATTATCTTGATGTCCTTTTAAAAGTTGTATGGATACATCAGAATTTTTATCAGGTTAACTTTCTAAGGAATTTGTGTGGGATTTTTCTGGCTAGCTTCAGTCTGGCTTGTTCCAGGATGATCCCTTACCATCTACTTGAGGGTCCTTCCTGTCTTTATCCTGTGTCATGGATCTTCTTTTTTATTGTATCTCAGGAAGGTTTATACCTCATCTCCTGTTACAACTCATCCAGGAACATTTAGAGGAAATATCGAGGCTTTTGTGAAGTTTCTTGCTTGTTTGTATGGTGTTTTGTTTTATTTTTCTGGGAACTGAGTACATCCTTCAAAAGTAAAAGTCATAGATTAATTCTGGAAGATTTTCTTGAGTCACTTAGCTTTTCATTTCTCTTAATTTTTTCTCAACAAAACTCATTATTTTGATTTTGGGCCTCCTTGACTACTTTCCTATCTAATTTATTTTATTATCATTACTATCTTCTATTCTGCTGTTTCTGGTTTTTTTTCTTAAATAATATGAAGTAAATACTTTATGGGGTAAAGAAACATCTTCTCAGATCTGTTTTCTAAACCTTCTACTCAGACTTCATTAGTGCTAAAATTTTTAATTTCTAAGAGATTTTTTTCTCTAGGTTTCTCTGTTACAGTTACCTGGGAATGTTTTAAAAGGTATGTAATATTCTCTTCTATATCTATGCTGATAATAATGATAGTTATTGTTTTATGTTTTTCTCGCAGCATCATCTCTTAGCTACTTTAAAATGTGATTCATTGGTTTTGACATTAATTTTCCTGTGTGGTAATCCATGTTTGTTCATATTTAGAAATGAAACCATCAAATGATGACTAGAAACATTGAGTGTGGTCAGGGCTGTGGACTGTGAGTCTCACTGCAGGATGATGTGGTTGGGCCATGTCACTGGAAACCACCATTTCAGAGATTTGGGGTCTTTATGCCTGTCAGATTTCCCAGAAAAGACTCTTAAAATCTGCTGCCTGTTCAGTAAAGTTTTGGCTGCCAGAGTTTGGGGAACTAAATACTTCATGATTCTACTTATGGGAGGTATCTAAAAATAGTCAACTCATGGAGCTGGGCATAGTAGCACACACCTGTAGTCCCAGGGAGGCTGAGACTACAGGTTGATTGCAGGTTCAAAGCCAGCCTCAGCAACTTAGTGAGACCCTCAGCATCTTAGACCCTGTTTCAAAATGAAAAATAAAGTAGGGCTGAGGGTGTAGATAAGAAGTAGAATGCTTCTGAGTTCAAAAATAAATAAGTAAGTAAAAATAAATAAATAAATAAAAATAGTCAACCCATGGAAGCAGAGTATAGAATGGTGGTTTCAGAGGTTGCAGAAAGGGGACTTGAAGAGTTGCTGTTCAGTGAGTGTTTGGGTTTGGGTTTGGAATGTCGCCCCAGATCTCATGTGTGAATGCAGGAAGGTTCAGAGGTAGGGTGTGGATAGAGGAGGCGGGTCACTGGGTCTTGGAAACTCTATATGTCCCTAGTCTCCTCCTTCACTCTCTCCTCTTCTGGCTATCATGATGTGAGAGCGATGTCCCTCTGCCATGCCTTGCTGCTACTATTTCTGACTTGAAGCCAGCCAACTATGAACTAAACCTCTAAAATGTGAATCCCAATAAACCTTTCCTCCTCTACATTGTGCTTGTCAGGTACTGTGGTAACAGCGATAGAAAAGCTGACTCAATCAATGAATATGAGGTTTGAGCTGACCAAGATAAATAAAAAGATTGGCTACAGGACACAGTACCTATAGTTCACAACATGATATTGTGATATTGTATAATTAAAAATATGTAAAAAATATATATCCTATTTTATGTGTTCTTACCACAAAAACAATACTATAAGGCAATTTGGGGAGGTGATGAATGTATTTCATATCTTGATCATGATGATGACAACATAAGTGTATACATATGTCCAAACTCATCAAAAGTAAGTATGTGAAATGTTTGTATTTCAATTAAACCTCAATAAAAGTTTAAAAGTACATGAGTTGTACGTGTAGGAACATGGTTAATCCTGTAAGGGACTTCATGATGGTATCCCAGGTCAGGGGATACAGAACTTGGAGCAAGCAAGGAGGTGTCCTTCTGAGATTTTAAAGTCCTTTATCTTAATCATATAACATTAAGGAACCAGTGAGAGATCATAAACAATTAAGAAGTCAGAGTTTTTGTTGGGAAAAATGGTTCCTATCATTTCCACTCAGTGAGTAAAAATGACTTCATGGTATGTCAATGAAAGCGTTGTATGCTGCCTTGCTGAGCCTTCCACCCAGCCAAATGTGTACTTTCATTTCTTATTGTCACTTAATCTAAGAGCCCCTTTCTCCTGTCTTTGGTTTTGTAAAATAGCAACACAGCTACAGCAGTACATCTCATGACCCTTTGAACCATCTTTTTAAATGGCCCTACTGATGAACATTCTCTTTAATTGAGCACCTGAAGACAGACGTTTCACAATTGTGCTGTGATTCACAAATTTGCTGTGATTAATGGTGCATGATTTAGTAGCCCAGAATCTATGCCTAATTCCTTATAAAAGTAAAATTCACTCTACAATGCATTTGATTGCTATTCCTAAACATGTGTCAATTCAAGAAAAAATTAATTTATTCTGACTCTGTTTTTTAAGTGCACAATATGTTTGGTCAGGCTGGTCTAGAATTCATCCATTCAGAAGGATGCATGGAACTAATGTTATTGTCAGGAAGTCTGTGGGCAGTGAGGATTCAAAAACATAAGAGAAAGCAAAAGGTTCATGGCCTCCTGTCAATGACAGAATAGTGGAGTTTGACCTTAAGGTTCCTTTGAGGAACCTTACTGATTGAAATCCCCTCATTAGAGTCTGTCTAGCTCTGTAGGTGACACAGTGAGGTGCCTAGGTAAAAAGTTTAAGAGTCATGACCTGAGAGTTAATGGCTGCTTAAATTTTATACCCAATTGCCTCACCTGTGTCAGCCTGCTTTCACCTTGTCCTGGAGGTATGTGTATGGTGGGAGAAAGGTGTGGGAGTATTCTACTCTCTCATATTCATATCCCAACTTTACAGCAGCAATGAGGCAAGAGTTGGAATTCTACCAACATTGTAATTCAGCCACCGTTAGGATTAAACTTTGATTTTGATTTTTTGTGACCTTAATGCTGCTACCAGGAGAGTTAAAAGATCCTTTTATCATAGTCATGGAAAGCTCTTGGTCCTCTGATTTTGACCTGAGACAAAAATTTATATTTCGGATTATCAATCTTTCTCTTTAAGTATTCCAGTACAGTGAGAAGGGGCCAGCCTGTCCCGCTTAATCCTCATGCCCTTTACTTGTTCTATGATCACTTGGTTCCCTAAATTCTGGGTTTCATCTGTATCTCATTCTGGGCAACCCTAGGCAATTATGCAATTTGTAGTTTTGCAACTCTGTGCCATGAGTTTGCAAAGTCTCTTCCCCTATAGTGGCTGGATCCTTGTTACCTTCAAACCCAACTCATCCAGACAACCAGCTTCAGGTTGCCATTGCTCTGAGGTTCTGATACCAGCACCATTTCTGGTGCCAGTTGCTCTTTGACTCAGGATTGCTCACTGGAAAACAACAGAAACTACTGCAGCTGAGGTGAGAGAAAATTAATTTAGCAAAAAACACGCCAGTGCCCAATAGCATCTTTGTGAGAATTAGCAAATCACACTGAGAGGTTAACAGCAATGTCCAATGCTAAAACCACCACAGGACTGGGCTAGAGAAGGCCCCTAAAGGTTCCCCCTGGGACACACTGATTCAGTTTGTACTTCTGACCACAGAACCCCAAACCTCCACAGACCCTGTCCCTGAAGTCTGGGCCCCTTAACCACTATGGTCACTGAAACATTGCTGCGGTCCCCAACATAGTGCTCTTGGGAGATGGGGGAATCTCTAAGAGGTGGAGCTTAGCGGGAGGTATTTGGTCACTAGGGGAGTATCCTAAAAGGGGATCTTAGCACCCCAGTCACTTCCTCTTTCTCTCTATCTTTGCGGGTCCCAGTCCTGAGGTGAGCAACTTTACTATGCCACGGGCTCCCTGCCATGATGTGTGGCCTTACCATAGGCCCAAAAGGAATAGGGCCAAATAACCATGCTCAGAACTGTGAGCCAAATAAATCATTCCTCTGTATAACTTGATTATCTCATATACATGTTACAATAATGGAAAGCTGATGAACACAAACATGGATTCTGAGTGGTTCCTGCCTCCTCGAGTTAGCCATCTGGGTACATCTGATTGGCAGAGCTAAGCTGACGTGTCTATATCCTAGCTTCCAGGAAGCCTGGGAAAGTGAATTCAGACTTCTACTTTGGGGAATACAGGACTCATATGTTATAAACTTTCCTTATGTAAAATTATCAGAAAATACTGGGCTGCCTCAAAGATGTCTGATGTCCACTTTGGGAGAAGGACTCAATGATTTCCAAGCCCAAGTCCCCATGTTTTATACAGCCTCAAATGAAAACACAGAGTTTCTAAGAAAGAAAGCTGAGAAGCATAAAGCAACCAATTAGTAAAACCCACCGGCCCACAGCTCTGCATTACTTTACCACAGCATTATTTCCAGCTCATGTGGTCTGCCTCTGGATCTAGAAAACCAAGAAGTTCTGACCTTGAAGCTGGTGCAATCACTCAAGTCCTACTGGTCTCGATTTACATCCAAGACCAGTAAATTGCATAAATGGCCTTTCTACTCTTCTTTCTTACACATCGCATTCCATTTAGAAGCAAATCACTGTGGTGGACCACAGACTTTGTGCCTTCAGCACCCGCTCTTCACAAATGTAATTGATATCATTGTTGGGTCACCTTTGGATAGACCAGTGGCCAGAGAAACAGGGCAGAAGTTCTGCATTACTGTGTATAATTATGAACAATAATTATGTAAAATTATTCTCTGGGCAACAGAGAAACAGATGCTAATCTTCCTACCTCTTCTCCAAACCGTGGGAACTAGACTGTGGTTTCATTTTGCAAATGACCAGACCTTAGAACATTATGTAGACAATAGCCTGGGGTTTGAAGTTCATGAGCAAAGAACAGGAAGAATAGGATTTAAATCCAGTACCTCTTACTGAAAATTAAAGATTCTGAGACTTTCTTATCTGTAATATTGGCACAACAATGCTCACTTTGTTTGTATTTCATATCATGGGTAAGAATCAGAGATGATATTAGCTATGGAAGTCCTGGGTGAGTCACCGGCATTCACCAGGTGCTATAGATTATTCTAGGGCAGATTAGAAAGAGAATGAATGAGCTTTAATGTCAGGTATCTTTTGGTTCAAGTCTTAACTAGTCCATTCCTGGAAATCCCTTTTCTTAACTTGCAGTATAGTAAATGCTGTATCTAGTGTAGTGATTCCCAAACTTGACTGAGCTTTAGAATCCTCTAAAGAACTTCCTAAAATCCTGATGCCCAGGCTGTAAGCCCATTGATTTGACCTGAACCTCTGGGGGAGTAAGATCCAGACCATCCGCATTTTTTAAAGCTTCCCACTGTTTCCAGTGTGCAAATAATATTGAGATCCCTGATTCGGTTCTGTGAATGCAAGAAATTAGCTGTTCTTTTCTTAAACTCAACATAACTGCATTCTTCCCCCGACCTCAGTTCATTTTATCATGTGTAAAATAGGAACCACAATATTCCTGGATTACCTTGAGGATCCACCTGAATTTGGTCTCTGTAAACAGCTCACTACTGTGGATGTTAAGGCACATTATTAAACCATAACTGCTGAGGTCCCCAGGGCATTAGGAAGCCTGGAAGAAAGGATGTAAACCATTCCTATTTCCAGGAAATAATCCCACAAACAAATTAACTAATTTTCTGACAAGGAAGGAACCCACCACCTTCATAGCACATCATAGAAGGAACCAGTTTTCGGCTAATTGACCGATGTGTGCATGTACACTTCTATCACCCTGCAACCCATCAAGATGTATGATTACAATGCACCAATAAAAAATAAATTTCAAAAAAGAACGGACCTAAGAACACCTCAGCATTTGTAGAAACTTTCTAATGAATCCAGTGGCAGCTGGCTTCTGGTTTTCCTCCTGTAGATTCATTTCCCCAAACTCCCAGCAGTTTCTGTGTCCAAAGAAACAAGAACAAGGGGAGGACTCAGACTCAAGGATGGCAGGCTCTTTTGCTAGGGAAGGCTGCCAGGAGCTGTGAGGCCTCTGCCCTCCCTCCTGTTTGCTAATTGATTTAATGGGAGACCCTGATAGATATATTTCAGCTCCATGAGGGCCTGTCCTGCTGATTTATATCATACAATGAGAAACTGGTATTTGCTCTTCCTGGTCTCTCTTTTAATTGCTATTGAAGGGAAGGCATGTAACTTTAGGAGTAAAGGCAGTCATTCATCAACTCAGTGATATCTCATGTGCAGGAGTTTCAGGTTTTCTCTTTTAATAAAATTCCCATTTCTTAGAGGAATGGCTTCTGGATGGCATGCATAGAAATAATGTCTCAGGGAGAAGCCTGGATGTGCCTTCTTTATTTCTGCTCTTTAAACTCAGCCAGGGTATATACCAAGATGAGCTACTGAAGAGAGCACTGGCTCCTGCCCAGGCCTCCTCTGAATGGCCTGCTTGTGCAGGATAGACAATATTACACATTGTCTGTGTAAGCTTATTAACCCTTTATTAACCCATGTTAGGGCCACATGTGTCAGCTCAGGGATGCTCGACTCAGAGCTATTAACATTTGGGGCCAGATGATTCTCTGTTTTGGAACCTGTTCCATACAGTGCAGGATGTTTAAAATTATCTCTATCCTTCACCCACCAAATGCCAGTAACAACCACCCTCTCCCCCATGAGTAGTCACAACCAAAATTTGGCTCCAGATATTGCTAAACATTACCTAGGATCAAATAATCCCATCCCCAGCTGAGAATCACAGGTCTAGGGGGACTAGGAGGCAGATGGTCATCTTTACCCCTGACCCTGTCATACTATAGTTGACTTCCTTTCAAAGACCCTTACTGTCCCCATCCTGAACACATGTGACAAGGATTGAGGGTAATATTCAAATATGGTGTGTTCAGTGAATTATAACACACAGTGAAGGGGCTGCAATGACTATGATGGGAACATAGATGACTATTGCAGTGTGTTCTGTGTTTTTAGGAGCCTCTAACAGCAGAAAGCATTCTTCAGGAAAGACTTCCAACAGACATACAGGGATGCTTCATATACCTGGTGCCAAGAAGGTGGCTGCGCAAACCCAGCCCTTCAGAAGGCTTGTTGTAGTGTCAAGGGCTTCTTTAGAATGTGTTTAGCCTGCTGGTAGACCATCAGTGTGGGTGTGTTTGTATATGTGCACCATGAGTGAAGAATAGGATGTGAGGCACATATTATTTGTATTTGTATAACATATGAAGGGCAGGGCTGACTGTGGAGAGTGTCTGATGGGGAGGCGAAAGGCAAATGTGCATGAGACATGTGCTTGTGATAAAAGTTTGAGGGCCCATCTGTTGCGTGTGTAAATGTTTATGGGTTGCATTTTTGTATGCAGGCAATGCCTAGGTGCACGTGATGTGAGCAGTCTTGTGTATGGTACAAGTGCGTATGCTAGTGTGATATATGAGTAAAGCACACTTGTAATTGTGGTTGCACATATGCAAATGGAGCTTGTGTGGTGGGGATATGTTCTCTGGCTTTGGAAGCATGTGGTTGTTGCGCATACTGGGCAGTATGTTGGTGGTTTGTTTGTGATTCGTTTATGCAAACCACATGCACTCTGAATCAGTGGTTTTACACTGGTGCGCAACTAACTAACAGGAGTGTACAGAGTTAGTTATGATGAGTATGTATTCATGTAGACTATGTGTTTGCGTCTGTGTAAGCTTATTAACCCTTTATTTTAAACTTGTAAAACTTGACATATCTTTGTTTAATTTACTTGAGTTGAGTGAAAATGAAATGTTTCCCTGATCCTACCTATTCCAAGTCTCTTTCATGAATTGCCTCCCAGACCATCCCAACAGCAATCCTTTGCTGGCTCATAGTTCCTCTTACAGTTCTCTACTCCTCCATGAGAAAACTCAGCTAACTAATTAACCAAAGAAAATGAGCTAATGTGCTAACGGGAATTGTCTTCTAATTTTTCCCTGTAAGGACCTTCCATATGTATTAGGTCAGTTAGTGAGGAAAAAAATAGAAACAATTTTTTTTTTATGAGATGGTATTTTGGCACCACTTCCAGTTCTGTGGATGATGAGGCATGGATGCCTGACAACAAAATAATTAGAGAGATTGGAGTGTGCACTCTTGACTTCTATATTCAGCACTCAAGAATCTACTACATTCAACAGACACATTGTTGGGATCTTGCTGTGTGCCTCTTTTCTCCCTCCTCTTTTCCCCTCCCCGATCCTCTTCTACTGTTCTACTGATCTCACTCCTTATTTTCATGAAGTCTCTTTTCTTTTCTATTTTCTCTCTAGCTTCCACATATGACAGAAAATATATGACCCTTGACTTTCTAAGACTGGCTGATCTCACTTAGCATAATGTTCTCAATTCCATCCATTTTATTACCAATGATGCAATTATGTTGCTCTTTATGGCTGAGTAAAATTCCATTGTGTGTATATACCACATTTCCTTTATCCATTCATGTGTTGATGGATACTAGATTGGTTCCATAATTTGGCTTTTGTGACTTCTGCTGCTATAAATGGGATGCATGTATCACTGTAGTATTCTAACTTGAATTCTTTTGAAAAGATACCAAGGAGTGGCATGGCTAAGTCATATGGTGGTTCCATTCCTAGTCTTTTGAGGAACCTCCATACTAATCTTCATACTGGTTGTACTAATTTACAGTACTACCATGGTGTATAAGCATTCCTTTTCCTGCACATCCTCGCCATCATTTATTGTTTTTTGACTTCTTGATTGCCATTCTGATTGGGGTTAGATGGAATCTCAGTGTAGTTTTGATTTGCATCTCCCTGATTGCTAATGATGTGGAACATTTATTTCATATATTTGTTGATAATATATGCACTGACCAAATCCAGCTCCCTTATCCACCCTACCCTTCTCCCCAACTTCTAGTAATCATTATTTATCCCCAGAAGGAAGTCACTGAGTAGCTTATGCAAAGGACTGACATGAATATCTCTGTGTGGTTATATTTATATGTTACTTACCTCCAAACTTACATGGCAGGAAGTATAAAAAAAATCTCCTGTCTGAGACAAAAGGTGCCTCCCCTTTATAGTCCTCTTATGTCTAAATCAAACTGAGTTGAATAAATCCCTTTTTGTCATTTGTTTTTGTGTCATTTGCTTTTGTGGATAAACCAACTCTAATCTATGTCCAAATACCTTGTTTAATTTTATGTTTTAGAACATTAGCAAACATTGTCTGGGAATGTCTATGTCAAAGGCAATTTATAAATATAGCCAGAAAGTTGTGGCTGTTGCTAGGTAGTCGAATTTAACTTTCCACTAACTCTAAACTTCCTGTTAAAAAGCACTGAGGGGATAAAATGCTTCTTATTCTTTTTTAAATAATAAAGTATAAAATTAGATACTCCCCAAAAATATAATCCCTGTATAAACTCGCAGTATGGACATATTTTAGTAACTATTTTTTTCTGCTGCTCATTTTCTCATATTTGGAGGGTGAAGAAGAGAAAATATGAGGATGGTCCTTCAGATGGGGAATGCTGTCACTGCAAGATGTGAAAGAAGACAAGGTAGAAACTGTGCCCTAAGCAAAGACACGGCCCCTGACAGCTCCCCAGGCTGGGTTTGAGAAGCACCGAGGTCCAAGGTCAGCAACCAGCTTCCACCCAGTCTCTCTGTGGAAGCTTCAGAGCTTTGATGGTCCAACTCTCCTGTGATGAGAACCACCTGGAGAGCTGCTAAAACCATGGACTGCAGACCTTTGCCCCAGGACTTCTGATTCATTGTGTCTGCGACAGAGATTGGATATTTGCATTACTAACAAGTCCCCAAGAGACTCTGATGCTGTTGACTGCTGGAACACACTTTGAGAACTACTTTTTTGTTGTGGATTCTTAATCCCTCTCAGTCCCTGAAAATGTGACAATAACATCTCCAGGTGAGATATAAATTTAAAATACATACAAAACTTCAGATAGTATAAGCAGACATCCAGCCTAGGTGGTTTGAGGTTATGCAACCTGAGTTAGATTTAAGGAGCTGTGTAACCTCCCTGGAGGCCCTTCCTCCCTTAGAGCAGACAAAACAAACAGGCAGCATCATCCCTGCAAAGAGCTTTCTGTCCCTATGCTTCATATATAATTTGGCCCAAAATCTATATACTATACCAAACCAGTGAAAGGAGTTTGGATCCAAAAGAATATTTTAAAAAGTGCACTTTATTTTGTGTAAGAACTGTGTTTAATTCAGATATCATTGGCATATTTTAAGAATTAGTGAAAAATGTATATTTACCTAGGTGGTTATTTCTGTCAAAAGTTACCACACATAATTATCACTTCCATTATTTAATATTTGCATTTTACAAAGTGAGTTGCATTTGAGATTAAACTAACATTATTTTTCAATTATAAATCTCTGGAATATGGTGTAGACAGAGCTAATATATTAGAGGACTGAGAATAATAGAGTAATTTCTCTTCTAAAATGAGAGAAATAATATATAGCTGGATGGTGATTATGGTCAAATGGCTCTTGGGTAATTAAGCATTAACTCATTGTACAAATACAGAAATGAAGCTTGATATAAAAAATGGTGATCTAGGCTCATTCTCAATAACTATTATCAGGTTCCCAGGTTGGAGTCCTGTGTTTTCAAACTCATCCAGTAATTCACCTGGGACTTAGGTCCCTACATTTTGGAAATATCAGTAAAAGTTTTGAATACTTGCAACATTTGACCCAACAATTTCACTTCAGCAAATTTGTTAATGGATGCATATTCTTAAAATGCAAGTACACAATCACTATGACCTTGTTTGTAATAACAAAACCTGGATAGAACTGAGACATCTTTCAACATGGGATTGCAAAAATTTGAGTTCATTGGAGAACTTTTAGTGCTTAGAAAGTACAAAATTCATCTCTATGGACTGCCAGGGTCAATCTCCAAGACAAAAGGGGAGAAGACAAGCTATGAATATAAAAAATGAATATAGTGTACTACAAAATGCATACAGAAAGAGAAGGTATGATGGAATACCACACCTAGATCTACAGTTACATCCATATCTACACCTTAACCTACAACTGCACCTATATCTACATCTATACCTATAGCTCTGTCTCATATGCATATGCATCTAGATCTTCATGTACATTATATCTACATCATCACCAACATCTTTCGCTTACATCTATCTATACCACACCCCATCTAAAACTGCACCTACAACCATATCTACAATCCTATCTATTGCACACCTACATCTTCATTCACCCTTACATCTGCAACTGTATCTACCCATGCATTTATATCTCATCTACATCCATACCTACATCTTTATCTACATCTCTCCTACATCTACATCACTATATTCTGGTACATGGATTTAACTATACATAGGAAATTGCCCACAGTGTTTGACTTGGATAAGAAACAAGGACTTGGAGAAGTATAGAGTCTAAGGGAGTGTTATATTAACTATTTTGTACTTATTAAAACATTAGCTAATTGCATGTCTTAATTTTTACTATATACATACATACCTACATATACACATAGATCTCTGTCAAGCAAGCTCATTTAAGAGATAGTCAGGCTATAAAATACCAAGTCCAACTTAACCACAAGCCTTCTGCCACGCCTTCTGTGGTTTCTATGTCTGCCTTGCAGGTCAGTCCTTGGTTAATTTTGAGCTCAGGTTATTTCTATAGACACTTGAGTTCCTAAAGGCTGTTTCTGATGTTTAAGTTTCTATCTCAGGCCTGCTTTACTCAATGTTCTGCCTCAATTTTTGCTCAACTTCAAAAATACAATTAGAGCCAATATTGTACAGACGTGGAAACTCTGCCATGGGGTCATAGAGGGTAAAGCTTCCCAAAGTTACACCATATGACAGAGCTCAGGTCAGCCTGGGCCCAAAGCCTGTGTTCTTTCCAGTTCATCACAGTCTCTGCCCTCAGTGTGCCCTTAAATCTATCTTAAAACTTACAGCTCATCATGATCAGAAAAATGGATGGTTCAGGAAATTCAAATGAAAACATTGTTTGTAATACTTGTGTGCTTCTTCTTACAAAATGTCTGTCCTCCCTCAATGTACTATCTCTTAAGCTTTCTGTTGGTCCCTTTATCTCACACCCTCTCCAAACTGGCTCTTCCTTCCCTATCTCAAATCTGGCGTCAGATTAAAGTGCGTACCTATGCATTTTTCATCAATCTGGCAAGTTTTTTAAAACCTTGGTATGAATAAATCACCACCATATAATTCATTATGAATAGTATCAGCCTGGGGTACAGTTCTTCTGCCACTAAAGAGTTAGCATGTTTAACAGTTTTTTACAGGAGTATTCGATTTTATTCTCTCTCTCTCTCTCTCTCTCTCTCTCTCTCAAGCAATTTTCAAGTGTCCTCATATGTGTATATGTTAATGTCATTATTCTTTATGTTCTCCAGCCATTCATCTCCAAGCTGACTCCGCTCAGCTCTGTCATGGATGGGTGTGATTGATTTTCTCAGCACTTATACACAAGAAAAACGGGAAATAATTAAACCATATGGCAGTCACACAAGTAGACATCCAGGGTGAGCAGCACTCAGTAGAAGAGTCAGAATTCTGCTTTCTTATTTTCTTCTGAAAATTACCAGTAAACGATCAGCTGCTTTAAAATGCCCAGGATGATAGTCATAACGACAGTGAGATTTTTGTCAGAAGTATCTCCACCAGACACTGTGGTTTCCTCTTTGTAATTGCTGAAGTCTCCTTAAATCCTCAGATCCACTCTATGAGATAATTGTGTTACTTCTTTGTCTGAGAAAATTAAGGCTCAAATGCCAAATAAGCTCATTCAGTGTCATGTACTGGGAAATGGTAGGATTGATGCTCTTATTCAAATCAGTTGAGTACATAAACTTTATCAGTATTTGTCTCTGAGTAGCCCCGAATGTGGAGTGAAGCTAAAGAAAATGAAACACAATGAATACAGATCTAAAAAGGTAAAAAAAAAAAAGGTACTTACAAAACATTTGTGCCTGTACATCTTGCCTGAATTTCTACAGGTAATTACCTTCGTGAAAATCGTCTGAGTGGGTATCTTCTCCTCTCTCCACCCTTCTAAGGAATGTCTGGAAAGCTATACAGACTCTCTCACCGTTGAATTATATTAATATGTTTAATTAACACTAAGCAGCATTAACTCAGTAGGTGATGCTTGACACTGGGGAATCTCGCTCTTCCTGTGCCACAGAATTTCAGCACTTGAGAGGGTTTGGCCCAGTATGTGCTGCTTGGATATGCAAAGCATCCTCACGTCTGGGAGACTTCAGATGCTGAGGTCTGTCTCCAGGGTGGGTCAGACCTTCCCTCAGCTTGGCTTTCTGCATCTCTGAGCCAATCTGTATCCGGCCTGACTCCAGCACCCTGCAGGCCTTTCTCATTTACTCTAAAATCTGTGCATCATAGCTCATGTGCCTCCAACTAACCAAGGGGAGGGGTGTTTTGTTTGTGTTTTTCTGCACCTATTCATTTATTGATTGATTGATTGATTGATTGATTTTTGTACTTGGGATTGAACCCAGGGGAATTCTACCTCCAAGTCACACCCCCAGCCCTATTTTTTTATTTATTTTTATTTTTTATCTTTTTGGAAACAGGGTCTTGCTGAATTGCTAAGAACCTCACTAAGTTGCAGAGGCTGACATTAAACCTGAGATCATCCTGTCTCACCCTCCCAAGTACTGGGATTAGAGGGGCATACCACCACACCCAACTACTGTTTCTTTTCTTGATCCTTTAAGCAGTTCCTCCTCAGATACAACATGGACCCAGCATTTGGGGAGGCATTACTGCCCCATCAAGTTCTTTCTCTCCAACCACCCCAGGGGTTCTTCCTACAGGAACCCCAGCAGCATGCAGTGGGGGTTTTGCCCTCAGGTATTGTCTGGAGCATCTGACAGACATCCACAGTTGTCCGGGGTTAGAACCTGGGCCAGGACATCAGCTAGATGGACCAGACTGGATGCACCTGGGAGACAGGACCCAAGACTGAGGACAAGCAAGGGCTCGAACAACAGCAGCTGCTGAGTCCCAGGCAGATTCTGAATGGGGAGCTGTCACATTTGCTGATATCTCATTGGCCAAAGCCTCAGGGGGCCAAGCTCAGTGACAGTGAAGCAGGGACCAACGAAGGGCATGGGCACAGAGATGTGAACAAATTGTAGAACAACAGTGTAACAATCTACCAGTATGGCTGAAAAGGCATTTAGGACTTACAAGCCAGATAAGCTGAAAACAAAACATTGGGTTTACTTACAGCACCAGTTACATAGAGCTGGTAGGAAAGGAGAATGTGTCTAAGTGATGTAACATATAAAAGAAATAGGTAGAAAGGAGACATAAAGGAAAAACAAGGAAAATGAAAGTTAATATGGAAGCCTGTGGCAACATTCCCCAATACCCTTACACCTCAGCCAGGCCTGTTAAAGTTAGACCCAAAAGGACTGGGAGTATAGCTCAGAAGTAGAATGCCCCTGGGTTAAATCACCAGTACCATGAGAGAGAGAAAAAGAGAGAAGATAGAGAGAAAGAGAAAACAAACCTATTGAGAAGATAGTGAAGGCTCCATCAGGACCCAGAAGATGACCAAAACACCCTAAATTATCTTGTGATTACCAGACTGGTGTCATCTTCACATACCTCTTCCTTCCCACTCCTCATTAAAATCCTCCTACAAAAGAAGAATCATGAACCCCAAAAGCAACTTTCTCACTTTCGGGGTGGCCTACACTCTCCATTGAATGTGTATTTCTTTCTTTCCTAAAGAAATCTCTATGTCTCTGACTGGCACATGCTAAAATCCTTTTCTGTCATGTAAGCCAAGGACCCCACCAATCCTGAGCTGAGGAGTCAGCCCTTCTCCTATAACATGAGTACCACCATGACTGTTCCTGAACTGTGCACAGGAACTGTTTACAGGATCACCAATGCCTCCAAATGTCTGGAAAAGGTTGAGGGGGTGGGGGGCAGGGAAGCTGGTGGGGCACCCAACTCTCCAGGGATACTGACCCAAACCAGAACACCAAGGGAGACAGTGAACAAATCTATAGGGGGTGTCTTATAAAGAAAAGAGGTGGGAGGCAGTCAATGTAACCATTAAAGAACTCCAAATTCAAGCCACTTTCTTTCATTAAAATGGATCACTGAGCACCTGCTAGGCACTGTAAAGGCCTCTACTCACTATCCTGTAGAACTTTAACTCTTTCTATAATAACTTTTTTTTATTGGTGCATTGTAATCATGCATCTTGATGGGTTTCAGGGTGGTAGAAGTATACATGCACACACTGATCAATTAGCCCTCCCCCCAATTCTTAGTATGACTCACCATTCTTTCCCAAAATTACTGAAAAATCTCCTATTCTCCTTTGAGAGTCAATTTTAGATTTGGTGAACACAACACGGTGAGAACTTTTCATGTTCCATTAAGTGGGATTCGTTCACATCTCCGTGTCAACATCAGAGCATTATCTCCAACTCAAAAACCTCTGCACTAATTTAGTTTTTATAGAATAAGTCAGTTCAAAAAATCCTTAACATAGGCACAACTCACAAGATCATGATTAGGAAAATAAGAGGCTGAAATTAGTTAAAAATCACAGCAATAAGTCTATAACAAGATTGAACACTGATTCAATTTGGATGTTTAGAAAATAAAAAATGTATTTCTTTCTAAAACTGATGGTTGTCTAGATCTTACTCTCCATTGACAGATTCTTTAACAAACTAAGACTTATAAATTATTAACAATTCACATAGCAATTAAAATACTTATGTTTGATAGAAAAATCAATAATTCCCTGTAATTTGATTTACTTCAACAGACTCAGTTATACACATATACAAGTAATTGAATTATATGGCCTAAGATGCAAAATATAAATCAGAAAGAATCCAAGAAGGCTTGAAGAAAAACACAAAATCTTCAGAATTTCATTGGGAAAGACAGCTTATAATCACATGATCCATCTGTAACATGGTAATTATATCAATTCAGAAATTTCTTTAAAATTGACTATTTCTTAGTGTTTTTAAATTTTAATTTACCAAGTGAAGCCAGTTTCTCATCTTTAGAATGCCCTCACTTGGGATATGTTTATATTCTCTCTTTGTCTCCACCCTTATTCCCATCATATCATTTAATCACAGTGGTTTGTCACGGACATTTTTTTTTTTTTTTGCGGTACTGGGGATTGAGCCCAGGGGCCTTCTACCTCCACGCTACACCCCCGGCCCTATTTTTTTTATACTTTATTTTGAAACAGGGTCTCACGAAGTTGCAGAGGGCCTCACTAGGTAGAGAGAGAGAGATACAGGGAGAGAGAGAGAGAGAGAGAGAGAGAGAGTGAGCTAGCTGAGGCTGGCCACGAATCCGGATCCTCCGGTCTCTGCCTCCCAAAGTACTGGGATTACAAGCGTGCGCCACCATGCCCGGCCGGACATTTTTTTTTATTTATTTGTTTGTTTCTGTTTTCCCACAGCACACACATATTAGACCCTTAGCTCCTTCAAATTAGCATTTTGATTATATACTTTGTTTTCAAATCCAAAGCTTCTATCAAAGATCTGGCACATAGTAGTTTCTTACTAAATGTTCTCAGAAAGAAAATTGAAGGACATGTCCAGAGGATACATTTTGTGTGTGTGTGTGTGTGTGTGTGTGTGTGTATGTTCGTTCTCCTAAGGGATTTGGGATAAAATTTCCATGGCTGTGTACAGGAATGACTCTATAAGAGAGGTGAATACACATAATCCAGGCACATGGGTAAGACATTTCTTTTTCTAAGCAGAATTTTATTTAAAATAGCAAATGGAACAGCTAACTACCCCCTCTGGGGAGTGCTTGGGCATGGAGAACACATCTGCAGCACCTGCTGAGCCCACCTGCAGAGCCCATCCTAGCACTTCTCCATCCTGTGGCACTGAACAAAAGAGCACAGACACTCTGGGAAGAGGTGTATGGAAAGCAGGCAGGCAGTGAGAAGTGAGCTAATAAATTCAGAAATACTCTGAGAAGTCCTGCACTATTGAAAAGTGTTTAACATTATTTAAATATGAATCTGATCGCATCCGTGTATACTTAGAACCCTTCTTGCATATAAACCTATAAATTCCCCCACTGAATGCCAGCGTGCTTAGAAAAGCATCGCTTTTGACCTTGGTTATCAGTCATTGCTTTTTAGAATCTTTCTATTTTGTGTTCCCTCTGGAAAGCTTTGCTTTATCTCATCAGTGCTTCCAAAAATTGAAAATCATACTTAAGTCTTGACTTTCCCCAGAGGCTTATGCCAGTGACATTGGAAACTCCACCGCTCCTGCCTTTTTCAGAGGGAGGTATCAGCAGGGTCTCTAAATTGCATCTAGGATCATGTCTGCTCCAAAAGCCACTACTTCTTTTGTCAGACAGCACATTTCAAACACAGCTAATAATCCTAAAAAATAGCTCCCTCCTTCCTATTGTCCACTGGAGTTCTGGAGACAATTCAGGTCCACAAATACACCACCAGTGTGATGATGCATAGTTAGAGCTTGTTAGCCAGAGTAACTTGTTAGCTAGAGTGACTCCATATTGTTACCCAGCATGACCCCAAACCTGGCCCTAACACAGGAAAGTTGGCCTTGGAAAAATCCAACCAGGATGTTGGCAGGGTAATGGGTGACAACATTGTGTTACTGTTATTGTGTCATTGTTATTGTTCTGTATGTTCCTTATGCTTGGCTTGCTCATCCCTGCTATGGAAACCTGCTATGGAAACCTGCTATGAGAACTTGTACTTCTCACCCCCTTATAGCTTGTGGCTTTGTAGCTTTGCTCTATAAAAAACGACAAGCTACTGCACTTGGGTCTTATGCCCTGTGTAGTCCCAACCGGCTGGTAATAAAGGTTCTCAATGAACACTTTTGGTGGTCTGATTGGTCTTGATTGGGACGCTATCAATCAACACCAATCAAAATGTTACTTTGATTGACACCAGTACCTGTCAATCAAAGTAACATTTCATTTAGTGAACCTAGGAGCTTCCTACTTGCACTGCTTGTTAATTTGGAGAAGAGAGTAGACAGGTGGAAGATAGGAACAACCCTTCACTGTTATGAATACACCTTCAGCATAGACTAGAACATCTTTTCTCTGACAACTCAAGCTGTAGTTTTGGACCTTTAAATATAAACTTACAGAAACCATGATTACTTCCCTATAAAATGTTTAAAATATAGCTTATCTGAACAGAACAAGGTTAAACACACTAAGAGAGTTAGTTTATTTATCAAACAGAATTAAATAGATCTGCTCTTAAATATGGACTCTGTCATTTAATATTTATATCATCCTAGACCTGCCTCACTTTTCTCAAATACAAACTTTGATTAATAAAAGATATTTCATGGTTTCGCTAAGAGGATGAAGTGGCATGAGAAAGGATCAGCTCTTGGCACTACACACATCTCAACACACGTTAGATCTATTCCCCTTATCCACCACTCACCCAAAAGAAACTGGGATGGGTTGGAGTAAACAACACACTTAGAAATTGGCTAATGGATAGAAAACACAACAACATTGCAAAAGAAAGTAAGAAATCAGTCTAACCATCAGGGACTATGTAGGTGTTATGACCATGTAGCCACTCGTGGCAGTAGGGAGCCAGTGGAAAGGTATGAGAATAAATTAACAGACTCTGACACTGTCGAGAGCTGTAACATCCAGGATCAACTTAACCTCAAGTAGCCTGAGCCTGGATCCTTTTCAACATCATCATTATCTTGATGGTCTTCATCATTGTCTCTCAAGATCACAGTGCTCTTAACAAATATAAAATCCTTTCTCCCATTTGATTCTCACCAAAGGCCTGAGGTTAGTAAAAATGTGAGGCTCAGAGAGGTTGATTGGTTTCCCAAAGTCACAGAGAAAGTGGCGAAAGAACTCTGATTTTACCTCTGATCTTAAGATCTCTATTTACCTCATTTCCTCAGTTCTATACTACCCCTGAGTTCCTAATAGCCCTGCTTGTTAGAACCTCCACTCTGAAGTGTGACTTCCCTTAGGAATTAATAACAGTGATCCATCCCGTGACATACTTTCCAGTTTTCTCCATGATCTCTCCTTTTATCTTTAAAAAGGATTCTAGGAAGACTCCTTTGTTGCTGAGTAAATTGGCTTCTTAACTTGCTATTAATTACTCACAGACTCTGGCCTATTACAGAGAATCAACATAAGGTGGAGTTTCTTTGCTAATTTATTTCATTCCTTCATTCTGTATTCTGGTTGATGGGCCCTCTTGGCATTATAAATCCAGAGTAAGTAATTAACAACTACACTTTCAACCCAATTCTCTTCCTTTTTTTCTTTCCTAACTACTTCTGCCTCCTTGGATCTGGTTCATTTTCTTAATTAGCTTATGTGCATGCCAGAGTTATTCCCTTGGGTATGAGGAAATTTGGGGAGGTTTGAAAGTGTGGGAGAGTGAGGCTGACATTATGGTGAAGGAGTAAAGAGGTCACCACCACACCATGCAGCAGCACAAGCCCCAGGAAAGGGTGATTTATGCAACCACCAACAATAAAGTCAGCACTTCTTAAGCAACCACCATGGGCCAGCACCTCAGGCCTTTCACCTTTCACCATCACCTCCAGCCTCAGAGAAGGTGTCAGCACCATCCCCTTCAGACATGGGACAATCAGGCTTGGTGACAGTGAGCAGTCTGCCCAAGATCATTACAACTAAAAGTAACTCCAAAAACTGGTTTCTGCCCCAGCAGGTTGTGTGATTAAAAGAATACAAAGAGCTTCCTCTGACTCTGACAATTGATGCTCTGATGTTTTCTGTATCTGAGAAGGAGAAGAAGAAGGAGAAAGAGAAGAAGAAGGATGGAACAGGATATTAGGAATCAAGAGAATCAACCTTCTTGTAGAGATGGTCTCTAAGCTGGGTAGGTGGCAGTCTAGAGTAGTGTGTCCATTGGGGTGTATGTGACTCAGGCTTAAGGGTGCATGGCCCTGATAGCAAGAAGGGTGGTTCAGACCCAGTGGGCAGGAGAGGCAGAGATAGGTGAGACAGGCTCCTCCAAAGTCAATGAATTCTGGCTGACCAATCTCTCGATAGCTGATCTCATGCAGCAGAGGTGGAGCAGGGGCCAAAAGCTGAGTCCCAGACAGACATGACTAGTAAGCAGTAGGCAGATTTTTCAAGACTCCAGGCAACTAACTGGTTTCAAAATGAAAATCACAGACCTAGTGGAAGACTAGAGAAACTTAAGAAACCAACATATAAGCCAGACCATAGGCTGGGCTTCGGGAAAGGCACCCATATATCCTCAGGGCAAGGTGTCCACCAGATCCACAGAATCATGGGTGGCCAAGCCACCAGGCCACTAACTAGCAAAACAGCACTAGAGGGAAGCAGCTAAACCTCAGCCCTGAGGTCAGACCATTCTGCATCTGACCTTCTGCTGCTGGTTTCCTGTAATTTATCCTTGAGTAGTTATTTAACAAGCCCAGGTTTTGGTTTATGTAATTGCAAAAATAGAATGATGGAGATAAGTTTGTGATGGGAAGTGAGCTATGACAAAGTAAGATGCTGTGTTCAGAACACTGTGGTACCTGTAGTATGAAAGTCTTTCCTGTCCTGATTGGAACTCACTCTAAGACTGGGTGGATCTGATCTTGTATTTGGTAGATACTTGGTAGATAATTGCATTTATTTACTCATTTAACCAACAATTAAATGTCGGGCTCAGAGTTGAGCTAAGGCTGGAGCTTAGTGCTTGACCTCATTTCTCATCTGCCTCCCCCATCAAGTTGCTTGAAGAGCTCAATGGTGCTCATACCAGGAACTTAAGAAATGATGTCTTACTTGATTCATTCACCAACTTAATTTTCTTTCTCCATTTAACTTGCTAGAAAATTATTTACATGAGAAAATATTCATTTACATAAGAATACATATCACAAACAATGTAATATTTTTCAGCCTTAAAAAGAAGTATATACTGTCATTTGCAACAACATGGATGAAACTGGAAGACATTATGCTAAGTGAAATAAGCCAAACACAGAAAGAAAAATACTATAAAATCTCACTTATATGCAGAATCAAAAAAACAAAAACAAGAAAGTGGAATAAATAGAAACAGAATGGGAGGTGGTTACCAGTGGCAGGGAGAGGAAAGAAAACGGGGAGAAGTAGGTAAAAGAGTACAAATTTGTAATTATGTAGGATGACTAAGTCTAGAGATCTAATGTTCAGCAGGAGAACTATGGCTAATTATGATGTACTATATGCTGGAAATTTGCTAAGGTTTTAGGTGCTATTATACATACAAACACACCTAAGTAACTATGGAAGACAATGGAAACGTTAATTCATAGTTATCATTTCACCATGTGTATATATATATATATCAAAATATTATATTGTATATCTTAAGCATATATGGCAAAAATATTTTTGAAACTATAAATTTTTAAAAATGCCCATCGTTAGTTACCCATGCCACAAGACTGGTTAATGTTAACCTTAGAATCTTAATCTCTTTTCCATCTCTTTTACTCAAGTCTTCTGTGGATAATATTTAAGGAATAGTAATTGGGAAAAAAAAGAAAAAGGAAAACTAATAGGGTGGCAGAGGATAGATTAGATACCTAGACAGAAGAAAGATAGATTAGATGATAGGTAGAGAGATGATAGATAATAGGTAAATAGATGATAGATAATAGATGATAGATAGATAGATAGATGATAGATAGATGATAGATAGTAGATAGATGATAGATAGATAGATAGATAGATAGATAGGTAGGTAGATAGATAGATGATAGATAGATAAGGTCCAGGAGCCACATTCACCCCCTGAGTAGTGAGGAGGTTTCTGGAGGAGTGATGTGATGAAATTGATAGAGCCGGTACCCTTCTCCTTCAGCATGCAATTTTCTGAGCCAGAATAAGACTGAATATTCCACAGCTTCAGAGAGGGGGTTAGAATTATCCCCATATGAACCTATCATATCTTCCCCAGGTCTGCTATGTTATACATAAAGTATGACTATGGTATCTTTCTCTCTCATGTATCCAAGTCATTCTCTGCCTCCAAAGGCATAAAGACACAGATGTAGGGATTGACCCTCGTGCTTCTACACCCTACTGAGAGTTGCCACTCCTGATGTATGTGACCAACAATTTTCCAATGAAGCAGATGGGAAATAGAGAAGTAATCACAGGCTGAGTGCAAAGCCACAGACCTCATTTGTGGGTGTTATCTGATACGCGGTCAGCACTCAGCTGATCAGAAGCCTTGGGCAGGAGACGGCAATGAACTGAAATTGCTCCATAGAGTGACTATTGATTATGCCTCTAATAGTGCTGCAGCATATTGACTGTGAATTCAATTAGAAGTAATTATGCCCTTTAAACTAATGTGTCCAATTGAAAGGGTTGGACTTTGCAAAAGACTCCAGGAATTCTTGCATGCTAATAGCATACACCCAAACAGAGGGGTGATGCTGAGTTTTGTTGAGGGGGTCTATTCTACTCTGCAAAACTGTGCTGGCAGGACGAACCACCAGAATTCATTGCACATGCCAAAATCCAAGGAATCTCAAGATGATGGCAGGTGGCCAAGTTCAGTGGACAGATGCCAATCAGAAGGATCATCATCATTATCCCAACGATAGCTGTTATTTTATTAGGTGTTTTCTCTGTGCCAGCCACTGAACATCCCAAATAGCATCTGATTTAATTCTCTAGACCAGAGGCTGGCAAACTATAGCCAGAAGGCTAAATCCAGTATACCCCTGTTTTCAGCATGTGTGTGAAAAGTACTTCAAGGATCATGTTTCTTTTTAACAAAGAAAATACTCCATTTGATTTCATACATTTTCTTGGAGATCACTTTTAAAAGTGTCAGCCACAGGAAGTTTAAAAGGTAGGCATTGATTATGACAAAACTCAATTGACGATTTATAAGAGGATAATAGAGTCAAATAAGAAGTCTATTGGATGGAATAGTAAGCAACCGATCAGCTCTATCAGTGTGGTCCAGTGTTTAGGACGTAATGATATCCGAAAAGGGCAGAACATAAAATTGTGTCTTTATAATTAAATTCGATTGTCAACAAAGACTCAAGGATGATCCAGGCATTCAGCTAGAAAAATGCGTGTACCATGGTGAATAAACAGATGTCCTCCACCAAGGAAGTTTACAGTCTATAGAGAAGAACAATGTGGAACAAAAATCACCCAAACTATAACAATTGTAATGAAGCAGAGATGTAGAGAAGTACAGAGCAGTTGGATGTAGTGTAACTAGAAGAATTTAGTCTTTGTGGGAGTGGTGAGGAGTTCTTTGTCATGTGTAGGGTGTGTTGGAATCATCGAGCAACAAATAGGGGAGAGTGCTCAAGACAGAGGAAAGAGCTGGGAGACAGCCACGGGGGTGTTTCAGAGACTAGACCTGGATTGGTGTGGCTGGAATCTAATAAGTAGGGAGGTTGCCAGGAGCTGAAGTCTGAGGTGAGCAACCCTAACCAATCGAAGCTGTGTTTGTCAGGCCTGCTGAAGATTTGAAGCTTTATCTTGAAGGGCCTGAAGAAGCTGCTGAAGGGGATAAGCAGTCCACAATATGACCGAATTTACATTTTAAGACAATCCTAGCCGGGCATGGTGGCACACACTTGTAATCCCAGTACTTGGGGAGGCAGAGACCGGAGGATCCGGGTTCGCGGCCAGCCTCAGCTCTCTCGCTGTCTCTCCCCATCTCTCTCTCTCTCTCTCTCTCTCTCCCTCTCTCCTTAGTGAGGCCCTCCGCAACTTCCTGAGACCCGGTTTCAAAATAAAGTATAAAAAATAGGACCAGGGACATAGTGTAGAGGTAGAACGCCCCTGCGTTCAATCCCCGGTACCGCAAAAAAAAAAAAAAAAAGACAATCCTTATGGTTTCCTGGAGTGCGTGGGTTGCGAGGGAGCAACCCATAAAAATGCAAACCTGATATACGTACGTGACCGATGACAAGATACGAACCTAAGAAAATTACTTTGTTTTGAATTGGAGATACAGCCTTTTCATTTTTTATCTATTTTCATTTCCCATCATGTTTTCTATGAAATCACAGCTTTAAAAATAGGAATTGAAATAATTATCCACAGCCAAAAAAGACATAAAAGCCAAGTGCAGGAGGCCATCACTCGGGCTGGATAAGCAGCCTCTGGTGCTGTGGGAAATTCCTGCAGTCCGTACTCTGCTGCCTGTACCACCCCAGGGCTGTGTCCTAGCCCTGGGCTTCTATCTTCTCTAGAAGGCACCCAAGCAGCAGCTTTTGTCATTGATCAAATGCTGCAGCTTTCCCAGAGCCATTAATCAATTTCACCAGCTGTTTATAGCTTTATTTACTACAAAGGAAGCAAGGTAATCCCTGTAAACTCAATAGATCTAAATTAACTGCATGTTCAGGAGCCAGCTTAGGAAGAATTATTGCTTCCTGACTCAGGGGGACAGAGAAGAAGAATGAACACAGGCAGCTGTGACAGAGGTCCTGACTCCTTCTCCGGGGCCCAGGCGGGTCACTTCACAGGGGACACTTGCTCCATTGGGAATTGGGTCTCTATTAACCAGGTCTCTGGGCACAGAGTCCCAGAGCTTCCCCTTGCTTTGAATCAGAGTTATCTGCCAGGAATGTCTGTCTCTCACTTCTTTCTCCTCCTTCCATCCACTCCTCTTACCTTGCTCTTCAACACTTTTCCTGCTGTAGGACACATTCTCCTTAAGTGATCAAAATTCCCTCCAAATCATTTTCTTAATTATCATCATCATCTTGAATTTGTTTATATTTATTCAATGAAATCACATTCAGTCCAAATTTTCTGGGCACCAACTGAATGCTCAGAGAAAATACTCATATTTTATGTGCCAGGAATATTACTGGGCTCTTTCATGTCATTGAATTTTTTTTTAAATCTGTCAGAACAATCTTGTAAAATAAATACTAATATTCTTAGGTAAAAGATGAGAAAATAGAGGTTCACGGAGATGAAATAATCTGCCTATCATCACAAAAATGGCTAGAAGGTAGCCCCTCTGGGCTTCAACCTGATCTCCTAATATGTTTCTTCAAGATCTTAAGTAGCATGTCATAGTAGTGGGTGATTAACACTGTAGGATCAAATAGCACAGCCCCTGCATACAAACCCCCCTCCATTTCCCACTTCCTTTCTCAGCCTTTCTTCTTTCTCATGTCTCATTCTCACTTATCCCAGACTCCCACCAGCTCTGCTGCACATTTTAGACTTACCCCAAAGGGCTTGTAATACCTCAAACAAGTCATGACTTCCCACAGGCTATTTCTTGCACCTGTAATTTTATGGCCTCTTTGCTTCTCTCGCAAATCCTTGTGAAGCTAGTCTCTACAACCTTGGTAGACTCCCTTACTTGCTCTCTCCCTCTCCTGCCCTAGGAAGGGTGAACTGCACCTGTTCTGTGCCCCTCTGATCCTTGCTTATACTCAAACAACTATACCTATCACTCCATTACATTGATGACCAGGTCCCCAGCATGTGGCAAAAGTGGCTGTCACAGAACACATACTCAACCACTTTGTTGAAGTCACTGGATTGAAACAGGGAAGCAGACCCTGCCCTTCAAATGGCACTGAAGAGACAAAGCTTGGATACATGCAAAGTGGTGGGGCAAATAGGTAAGCAAATAAGCTTCACCATTACAAACAATATATTTTCCTAAGATAAGGGCCTAGATTTTCCCAAAGTGTCATGACATCAGGCAAAACAGCAACAGGAGGTTATTATCGCAGGTCTCCCTGGTTTTCCCTTCTCTTGCCTTCTGTGCATATATTTTTTTTTCCTGGCAAGTCAAACAGCAGCAGATGGATTACATAGCACCCTTTGCATCAGCTAAGGCCTGGATGCAGAGCCAACTCCAGTCGCCATGTAATTACGCTCACTTGCTATTTTCACACTGTTCCCACTCAAGCTAAAAATGCCCATGTTCCTTTTCCTCCATGGATTCACCACCACTCCCCACCAGCCTCTGAGGCTGGAGGCTCCCTTTGCCTTGTCCTCTACACTGATCCAGAAGAGCTCATCTGCAGGGCTCAGAGGGATGCCTAACTCTCAAAGATGCTGGTAAAATTGTCCTGAGCCCAGATGTATGGACCTCCCAGGGCTTTACTCTCCAAATAGAGTTATAGCCAACAGACAGTGGCCCTGACATCTGTTGGTGAAAGCTGGGCAGTAGATAGGAATTATGACTTATCAAAAGGAGTTGTGGCTGGTGCTCAGGGGTACCCTCACATCCTCTCCTCTTCAATTTTTAAGATGTCTTTGCTGCTCTTGTCTCTTGACCCCTCTGCAAATATGAGCCTCATGATAAACAGGAAGGGAAGTTGTATTGCTCAACAGTGTGGTGGTAAAGATCAGGGACTTGGAACTCAGCTAGACCAGGGTTTTTGTTTTTTTTGTTTTTTACTTATTCATTGCTCTGAGGATTGAACCTGGCTACAACCCCAGCAGCCCTTTCTTTCTTCTTTCTTTATTTCTATTTTTTTTTTGAAACAGAGTCTCGCTAAGTTGCTGCAGGTCTCTCTAAGTTGTTGAGGCTCAAACCTGTGATCCTCTTGTCTCAGCCTCCCAAGTACTAGGATTAGAAATGTTGATTTATTTCAAGATATGTTACAATTTTATCACTTACATAGAAATCTACTACTTGTATAGCTGGGCTGAAGAATATTTCTTATGTATTAAAGCTTTGTAATGAAAGGTATAGTTTCCCTTTAATAACTGAGTAGATAGAAAAATTATTCAATATCTAACCTAACTTGGATTTATAAACACTGATTTTATATGTGAATTATTCATTTGCAGAGCAGCAAATATCTTGATATTTGCCCAAAAAGAAAAGGGTTTGCATGACCTAGAGAAGGGAGAAGGCTTATGAATGATCATCCTAGGATAAGAGAAGAAAATCCCAATGGGAATTCTAGGACTTCTAAGTGGAGTAGTCAGGAACACCATCCAGGGACAATGGCTGTGATAACTTTATGGGATCCAAGAGCCTACATCATCCCTACTCCTAGAATGGTGATGAGGCAGGTCTTCAGTTCTTTCCTGTTGATCTCTTTCCCCATATGACTCACTAGAGACAGTCTTGAAACAAAAGAGACTTATCTTAGCTGTGGAACTATCAGGTGAGAAGAAAAGAGTGGGGAACTTTGGGAACTGTGTCCCATTCCAAGCCAACGTGGGCAAATACCATGCTTACAGGGGTGATGGCAGTCAAGAAAGGAGAGTGGGTTTGACTCTGGGTCTGAGCATTTTTATGGGACCATCAGAGGCTATGTTAGGGGAATGGAGAGGAGAGGACAAGTGGAGAGGGAATCTATGGATTGATCCTTACCTGACAACTGTCTGATAGAAGCACCAAGATGCATAATTTTCCTATGTGCAAAATGAGGACATTCATGTGTGTATTCATCCATCCATTCATTCATTCACTTGTTCATGTTTACATCACAATAATTCTAAACAGTTCGTCCTATCCACTGAAAGGATTGGAGGAAGCCCATGAAGAACCGTGGACTAGCAGGGGTTTGTGGATCAGTGTGAAAAGAAGACTATGAGCAACACAGGATGCAAAGGGCCAACCAAGCGAAGTATGATCTGAGGCCAGGAATAAGAAAAAGACTAAGGCACTCATTGTAATTTGTGAAAGTTGTTCATTGACGATTTCTGCCTATTTTGGTTTTAATTGTGGTGATTCCATTTTCAGTTTGTATTCTTTCTTAGCATATCACTTATACTTGTGTGTGTGTGTGTGTGTGTGTGTTTTCAGGAATTGCTGTAAATAGATATTTACTAAGCAGCAGTAAAATGTGGGGGAAGGAAAAACACTCCATAGTCCTGTGATAGGTTCTTAGACCTTTGGTGAGCTTGTGCCTGGGGCTGTGAATGTCAGGAGTGTTTCTCAATTTTTTCCTCCCCTATTACCTGAATGGAATGGCTACAGCAAGCTGGATTTCCTTTGTCCCAGGCCAGGTCCACAAAGACAAGCTTTGTTAAGAACACAGTATCTTTTGTATTTCAAAATGGCTCATTTTCCTCTCTCCCACACTGGAATCACAAAGGGATCCTTCTCTGGTATTTACTGTGAGATCCTGGAAGAGCTCCTGGAGGCAAAACTCCTAAAAAGGTGATGTCTCCCTGTGACTGGGTCCTCCGGAGTTGTCAGTGCTCAGACATGCCCACTCTGAGCCCTTAGAACTTCACAGAGGACAGTCCAGTACTTCCTCCCCAGCACTGGCTCCCAGGGTTCTGTCTGCTCATGAGTCCACACAGTGGGCTGTGTCTCCCTACATTCATCTGTCACCAATCTCACACACCTTCCCGTATCTTCATCTCTCTTACAGATCCAAGACCTGTTGGATTTTCAGTCTGTTCAGTATTTTCCTTGTTATTGGAATGACAACTTCTAAACTCAGGATGTCTGCAACCAGAAGCCAGAAGTCTCCCTTTGAGAATTCACATCTCCATGTTCTTAATCCTCATAGGTCCCCTGAAGCAGAAATGATTAGATCAACTTACAGATAGGAAACTGGGGCTTAGAGAGGTGAGAAAGCATATCTTAAGCCATTGAGGTGGATGTCCTGAAGCTGGGATGAGACCCAGGTTGCAGGACTCCAAGGTTGAGGCCCATGGCAATAATATCTATGCCTACTTGGCCAGTAGACTTAACAAACACTCTTCCTCTTCCTTCCTTTCCTTGTTTTGTCAGTTCTATTTCTAGTGTAGGGCTTTGGTTGTAAACCACCTCAAGTCCCTTTTATGGAAAAATATAACCAAATAAATAAAAATAGTGGAAGTTGTTTCTGCCTGTAAGGAAGCACAAACTCTCTTAATTTTCAAGGCCATTTCACTCTGAACATCTCATTTCATTCTCATGACAATCCTTGAACATAAGTGACAACATTACTCAAATCCCTGACACCTTCCACAGTTCTCTATAAACTCAGAATAAATAGGCCACGAGGTTAATGATAGTCTAAGTGATGCTAAGTACACAGATTGACTTATTGCAACTTAGCTTAAAGTACCTTAAAATCATATGTCCAGTGACTCTCTATGGACATGTGTATCCCCCAAGCAGGCTGTAAGATTCCAGAGGTACCCGAAGACTCTTTCATTCTAGTTACCTTAGTGGCTAGCATGGTGTCTGGCTTGCCATAGTTATGCTAGAAATCCTGTGATAAACATGAAGGTCTGAAAGAATAGACAAATGAACGAAAACACTCTAAATTGTATAAGAAAATCACCAAATGTTAGAGACAGACATGCTTCCTAGACCATTCATTCCCAAACTTAATATCTCTTATGGATGCCTGAGAGCAATAGGACAATAAATTCAAACTTCGGTGTTTAAGGTTTTCACTTCAGAAGGGTGATAGCGGGGAAGAATTATAAGAACATGGTTATAGGCCATACAGATGACAGATCAATTACTTTTAGTTTTGCAAAAATATTCATCTAAATAAAAACATGAAATTTGGAAATTCTTACAGAATACTCAACCACTCCGCCAAGGACAGGTTTCCAAATACCAGGAAATTCTTGGAGCATAGTGTGAAAAACATTTGGCAGGCCCATTTCCCTAGGTTTACACAGAAGCACACTCTGTTTTTTTATTAATATCTAATTTATTTATTTATTGCGGAGCAAACATGAGGTTAGCCTGAAAACCAATGACCTTTGCAATGTCACCCAGTTATTCTGTGACATTTTACAATGCAAGTATTGTGACTAGTACAGAGCTTTTTTACAACAAACTGCATATACCAGCAATTTGCCCAACAGTTGGTTAATGGTTAATGGCTGGGACAGCAAACAAACTACTAAAAGTAATATATTTGGAGAGTAAACCAAAAAACATAGCCTCATTATCACCAGCTCCTAATGGGCTGCCCTGGTCTCTGGCACCAACATCATCACTTGAACATCCCTATATAGAGAACAGGAACTGAGTGTTCTTCCTAGCCAGGCAGTGTGGAATCACTAGCTGAAACTCATTACATGTTTCAAGTGCAGAGAACTGCAGAATTTTAGCTCCCCTGAGGCACTGTGGGTTTTCTCTGTTTCTGTAGGAAAAAATGAAGAGTAAGCAAAATTAGAACATTTATTTTATATCCAATACATTTAGAATCATTATGTTGATCAATGAGGGCTGAAATACACTTTAGTCTCTGCTTTTATTGCATTTTCAGGATTTGAATGATGCATAATGACATGGATTTAGACTAAGAAAAACAAAATTCAGGGCAGAGATTAATTGGGCAAATGTTTTGTTGTTTGATAGAAAAGGCGGATCATTTGATTCCCAAGTTCCAGTAAGAGTAAAACAACAATGAAGGAAACATGGAAAATTACAGCATGTGCTTCCTTCTTACATCTGTAAGCACCTAGCTCCTAGCTAAAGTCAGTGGGTTAATTATCAAAGTCAAAATATATTTTTGCATTATGGGTAAGAATAAAAAGTTGTTTGGAGCCAAGAAATATTAAAAGTACCACAATACTCACTTCTTTCAATATTTGCAATGTTGAGATATTGTATTTTATATACAAACTTTCTGTTTACTATTTTTTTGAATGATGCCTGGTTTTGCTGTGCTGTCAAAGACCCAGGTTTGGGAGCCTTAGATATATGGTTTCTCAGGTCAATTCTGCCAAGTTGCATTGCCCTGAACATATCAAATGAGACAAGGTGATCTGGTTGGCAATTGCAGTCAACCATCCATCCATCCATCCATCCATTCACCCATCCATTTTTCCATTCATGTATTCCTCTGCAAAGTTTTAAGCCCTTGCCCTGTTCCACACCCAGTGTCAAAAGCTGGAGAAACAAAAGTAAATACTCATGGTTCCTCCTCATCTTCTAGAACTTACCAACTAACTTAGGTCGGGCATGAAAGCCTACATGTGTGGTGCACAAGTGTGATCCGCATATCCAGAGTAGATAACCATGGCTGTCACCTGGATCTCAAGAGTCACAGTGCATTAAAATCCCAGGCATATATTTCCTACCCTCTGAAGCCTCAGACAGGTTACTTAACCTCTCTGAAACTCAATGCTCTTTATTTATAAAATGTGATAAACACACTACATGTTTTAGGAGCTGAAGGGGACAAAGGTTTATGCTGGTTTATTATCTGTGAGAGTTATCTCCATTCCTGGTAGTAAATAGTAGTCACATTTTCTATTTCATTACTATCACCATTCTTCTTAGTATTATTAGTTAGTAGTAATGGTAGAAGAAGAAGTAAGAGATCCTCTGAGGTAGTCCGGAGGAAGCAGCCCTAAGTGGGCCTGGAGAAGTCAAGAGACTTGAGGGAGTTTATCAGCTAGACAGGGTAGAGAAATGCAATACAAGAAATAAGACAGCCTGAGTTACATGTGAATATTATAAGTTATATAATGGCAGATACTGAAACTAAGGTCCAGAGAGTTCTTTGGTGTGTGTCTGTCTGTGTTTGTTTGTTTTCCTAAGAGCATCCAGAGAATTAGACACAGACACAGAAAGCATAGAAAATCAGTCTGTGTTGTAAAATGAGGACAGAGAGGGAAAGATGAGGAACAGCAGATGTGGAAGGCAAGATCTTAAGGGACTTCATATTCAGAGTAAAGAATTTGGTCTGCATGCTGGGTGTGGTGACTCACACCTGTAATCCCAATTCTTGGGAGGCTGAGACTAGAGGATCACAGGTTTGAGACCAGCCTCAGCCATGTAGCGGAATGCTCAGCAACTTAGCAAGGCCCTGTTTCAAAATAAAAAGGGCTGGGGGTGTAGCTCAAAGATAGAATGCTCCTGGGTTCAATCCCTAGTACCAAAAAGAAAAATGAATAAATAAATAATAATTCAGTCTCAGATATTTAGGAAACAATATATTTTAAAGGGTGAAAGGGCTGTTTGTCGACTCTAGATCTTTTTGCCCTCCCAGATTCACCTGATTCACCTGCTGTGATGTTATTCTAAACATCTGGCAGATACTTGGCTTCCAGACACATGGTGATTCTGACAGTTAAGAAGTGGTACTTGATTGCTGAAGTTAAGAAGTGGTACTTGTGGCGTGGTTGTGGGCCCAACTGTAAGGCAAAACCAGGAAGTTTCCTAAGTGAATGAGTAAATTTCCTGAAATTTAGGAAATGAAACTGCATCACTCATGGTTTGCTCTGAGAAGCAGAAGCCAGAGGTATAGGCACAGACACACAGGCACACATGGATTTATTGCCGAAATTTGACTTTGTGTGATTGCAGGCGCTAGTGATGCTACTGTTTCAGCATCTGGCTTAGGAGTTCGAGGTCCACAGAGCTGGCTGTCTCTTCAGGAAGGGCAGGTGGATGTGGAAGAAGCAACAGGATTAGGTAGATCAGTCGCAGGCCCCAGTGCCACTGTCCTACATCATCAAGGTGAGCCAGCAGGTACGTGGCACTTGTGTGAGCTGCTGCTCCTCTTCTACTCCCCAGTAGGGTCACTACCAACAGTCCCTGTTTGTCATCTATAAAATGACTGTCCTGACTTGATCAATGAAAGTCCTATGACCAGGGAAGCCCCACAGCCCTGGGCAAGCTGAGATGCACCATGCAAGGTCACCTTGCCCCCAAATCCTGAACAAGAATCTCCCTTGTGTCAGGTGCAGTGGCATACCCCTATCATCCCAGCAACTCAGGAGGGTGAAGCAGGAGGGTGGCAAGTTCAAGACCAGCCCAGGCAATTTAGCAAAACCCTGTCTCAAAATCAAAATAATACAAATTTTGAAAAGGCTGGGGATGTAGCTCAGTGGTAGAGCACCCATGGGTTCAATCCCCAGTTCCAAAAGAGAAAAACAAAACCAAAAAGAAAAAAAAAAAGAATCTCTCTTGTGGTGTTGTTACCTGAAACAGATTCAAAAGAAGTTTTTGCACAATGTAGTTTATCTTGGACTAGCAACACATTAAAAAAGCATCACAGAAACTATTGAGTGTCTCATTTAACTCTTGAATACTTATTAAGATCATAATAGAAACTATTTTATTAATTATAAAATAATATGAAAGAATACACAAAAACAAGGTTAAAAACAGGAGTATCTATGAAATTTTCCCTTCCTGTGTTTTCAATCACTACTTAGACAAATCTTTGGATACCTTTCTACTTTCAAGGATTATTTTTAACTCCCTTTAATTTCCCGTGCTTTTAGATTGAAGAGCTCTGTGTCCCAAGACCATCAGTGGTCTCTGGTGGATTACGGGCAGCTCCAGCACTGAAGTACGTGGATATTCTTCCTGCAGTTTAACTGAGCCTGTGGATGGAAGATTTGCCTCCTGTGGATACTTCAGCCCATCTCTGAAGCATTTGAACGGGTGCAAAGCAGCGCTGCCATTTGTCACATGCTTTTAATCCCTACTCACCCTAATTACGGAGGGGAGGTGCTTTTCTACATCAGAGCATATATAATTGAGGCAAGACAATTCTGCCTCTCTCTCATCTACCATCGCACCTTCCTTATTCCCAGCATCAAGCACCTTCTACAGGGATAATGGGAAAGCGATTAGTTTCAGAACTATGACACATGGTCAGAGCTAAGGAAAGCCAGGAGAGAATGACGAAGCTAATGACGTAGAAATGGGGCACTTGGTACCCTAGGTATGCCTGAAGGAGAAGGTGGTGGGGAGGGACTATAGAGAGCTGTAACAATCCTACAGCCATAGTGAAGGGTGCCTGATGGGAACTGCAGTCTTAGACAGGCGTACTCTGCTACCAGCTACAGCCCCAAACCCTCTGTCCCTTCGCCCTTCCCCTCCCTTGCTTCTATTGTGATTTTAGAAAGTGAAGGGATCTTACTTAGCAGCTAAGGTACTAACCCATTGATTAAGTCCTCCGAATCCTTCTTAGTCCAATTAACATAGCAATCTGGGCAAAGCCCAATAATTTCATGACACAGTCACATCAATATGCCCTTAAAGGGCTTATGGCTTTATAGTCTCTAAATATATTTTCAACAAATAAAAATGGGCCATTGTTTCTTGTATCAGCATCCAGAATCTATGCTTTGGGACAATACAGTTAATGAAATGATGTAAAAACCCATTACCAATAATTGTCCTAATTAAGGCCCTTGAGCCTAAGAGAGGCTGATGGGGTAGCACAAAGAAGATGGCAGCCATGGTGTTCAGAGCTCAAAGGGCTGTGCTTGGACACTGGCTGTCCTTTAGGAACACTAGACCTTAGGTCACCCCACCTATCATCATGTTGGTTTCCTCACCTAAACAGAAATAATCATAGTGACTCCTTGACACTGTTGTGAATAACAAATAAAAATGGATGAAAATGCCCTTTAAAAATTGCAGGGCCTAGCCAGGCATGGCAGCTCACTCCTATAATCCCAGTACTTAGGAGGCAGAGACAGGAGGATCCCAGGTTTGAGGCCAGCCTCAGCAACTTAGTGATGCCTTCAGAAACTTAGCTAGACCCTGTTCCAAAATAAAAAGAACTATGGGTGTTACTTGGAGGTAGAATTGCCCCTGGATCAATAAAAAATCCTTAGTACCAAAAAAAGGAAGAAATTAAAGGGTAAGGATTTATTGATTGTTGGTGGACATTAACTTCTTACAACTGGATGGCAAATGCTGTGAAGTCTCCAATGTGTGTACATGAAATGTTTTGGGGAAGAGAAAAAAATTAACTTGCAACCCTTCTTTAAAAATCACAAGGTATATACATCATTACCTCCATTTTATAGCAATATTACATTTGGGTATTTTCCTTTATAAATGCTTTACTATTTTTATTAGGGCCTCCTTAACAAAGTACCAATAATGGGTGTCTTGAAACAACAGAAAATCTCTAGGCCACCGTTTTGGATGTCTGAATTCCACGGCAGGTCCATGCTCCCTCTAAAACCTGTAGTTGTCTCTTCAAGCTTCTGGGGTTTGCTGGTAATCCTTGCTATTCTTTGGCTTCTGGATGCATTACTCCAATATCTGCCTCTAACATCATATGTCCATCTCCTCCCTTTATGTCTCTCTCTTCTTCTAAGGATACCAGAAATATTGGCATGTGTGTATGTGGGGGGGGGAGACTGTTCCGAAATGACTTCATCTTAACTAATTACATCTGAGATAATCCCGTTTCCAAATAAGGTCACCTACTGAGGTACATGGGGGTTAGAACTTCCGCACATTTTCTTCAACATATGAAAATTCAACCCACGACATAGGGAAAGCTATAAGTACAAAAACTATGTACCATGCCTGCAGCTAACTCAGAGGTAAGCACAGGGTATACAGGGAAAAATCTCAACAGTATAAGTTTTATACCTGGCATGCTAAATTTAAGGATTGTCATGAAATTGCCTGAAGGGTGAAGAAAGTAAACAAAGCCAGGACCAGAAGAATTTGAGCCACCTTCAAGTCCAAAGTAAGACAAAGTGAACATATTTAAGCTGAGAATCCATTCATGTTGGGATTTGCTGTCTGACAGAAAGCCATATCAGCAGATTTAAAGGTGGAGGCCTACCACTCCTAAGAAACTACATCATCTCAGAGAACTGACCCTCCAGGATAGAAGACATCCGTGTCTTACTCTGCATGTCACTCTGAAGAGTAGCCAGCTGTGGGGAAAGTTTCAGCAGGTGAATGAAGCAGGCCCACGAGCCACACTGAAGCAACACGCTAATTAATCACTTTGGCTGGAGAGCTGGTGACCCACACGCTGGTTCCTGTGTCTTCACTCCCGTGTGCAATATCTACATCAGAAGAACTTTTCAACCCCTGGAAATTCTCTTCCCAAGAGGGGCCTGTTGCAGAGCAGATGTTTGCAAATCATTTAGCCTGTCGGTGATGAATTAGTTTTTAATGGCATTCCCATGTACTTGTTATAAATCATTAAGCATCCAACAGACTGTCTCCTGTCTTCACAGGCCTGGTCTGCTGGGGTTCCTAAGTAGCAAAACTCAGTCATGGGGCAAGGTTGCGGCATCCAGTTGTAGAGCTAATTTTTCCCTCCTTTTCTCACTTGTCCTTGACCTCTGTCCACACCCCTGTTCTCCTCTTTTCTCCTCCACTGCTCTCTCTCCTTCTGCACCTTCCTCTCGGCTTTCAATGCACTTGGACTTTTTCCTGTCCCTCACTTTTCCCTGTGCCCCTCCTCAACCTCCTTACAATTTTTTATTCCTCTTATCTCTCCTCATTCCACTCTTTTCCATACTCCTCTTTTTCCCCAACCCAATCTTTCCTGGGCATTAAAAATAAAAGCTGTTTTCTTTTGATAAGCCAAGAGAGAGATCCACATGCTGACACAGTATGATTCTTAACACCAGTCAGTTCTTCCTGGAAATGCAGAAAATTAGAGTTGAGGTGGGGGAGGGACAGATAGAACAAACCAAAAAAGAGAAAAGGCACTCCAAGTTCATTAAAGAGCATTTATTAAGAACTGGGTAAGGCAGAGCATTAATCATTAAAATTAACAATACATATGCTCACACTGGAGACAACATACATGTCTTCTGGAATCACAGATATGCCTCTTGTTAAGGAGAACTCAGGAAATTTCAGAGTTCCTCCCCTGCAGAGTCCTAGGGTAATGTAAATAAGGGATTGCAAATCAGAATGGATTATTCAGAAATAATTTTTTTTCTTTTTCATTTTAGCATCTAGCTGGGAGTTGGTAAAAAGAGGACAATTGGCGACAAGGTAAGCCAAAGTCAAATAGTGTTAAAAACCAACTTTTATCAAGAGTGCCTCTACTGAGGACTGGCTATGCCGGCCACGTGTGAGATCCTGGGTTCAGTTCAGGTTCTATGTTCACAGCGGTATGGCATGTTCATAACCCCCACCCAAACTGAAAAACAGACAAAGGTGTACTTGGGCATTCTTAAGTTAACCTAATTTTAATCCAAGGCTAAAAGTTCTAGACCCTTCCTTCGCTAGTAGAGGAAGGCTCCAAAACTTGTGAAACAAACTTTCCCTCCTTCCAAGGTGTCTACTCAGCACCGTCTCTCTCTCTTTGCTAGCAAAGCTCAACAGCTTTATTTCTGCCTGGGTTCTCAATATGCCCATCTTTATGTCTGTTGAACCACCTGCAAGATCAGTCTCTCCCTCTCACCTGTGTCTTTACTTGCCTTCTTCCCTGTTAGGAATTTTCTAATTTTTTTTAGCAATGCTCAGGCTTTTCTTATCTTGAAAGAAACTCCTGTGTAGTGAGTCACTCCTCTCTCACCTCATACTGAACATGTGGAAAGAGTGCTCCTGCAGGCACTACCTCTCCTGACCAGAGCCTTCCTTGGTGCCCTGCACCTGTGTCATGGGTCACACCCTCATTCTTGGTCATTGAGTGCCCTTTGGTTCCCATGACAACCTCCCACTCAGAGACCTTCAGTGCCTCTTCAGAACTGATGAATTGAGTCCCAGTGGCATAGTCTGATGCCTGGACTCCAGCCAACTTCCAGCATGTGTCTGCTTATCTCCTTCCTGCCACCTCTTCAACCTCAGCATTCCTCCAAAGGCCACACTTACATCTCCCATCTTCTGTATTTATACACCTCACCTCTATGACTCCTCCTCACCCTAGGCCTTAACATTCAACCATCTACCATTTATATGCAAATATCCACATCCACCCAATTTTCTCTCTGAGTTCCAGATTCTGGAATGTTCAACATCTGCTGGGTAACTCTGGATTATTTGAACTAGAAACATAATGCAGGAGAAATGAAAACTGTGTGTCTCTTCCCAAACTGGCTCTTTATTCAGGTCTTGCAATTGCTAAAGAATGGCACCATTATCCAGGTAGGCACCCAGATCTACAGCCAATGGCCTTTGGGTAGCTCTGTCCTCCTTGGTCCTTACACCTGTTTGTGGGCTGAGCCCCTTCGACACTGGCTTCATAGCTCTTAATGAAGATTCACCCACCAGGCTGTGTTTCCACTGTCACCTCCCTAGCCCTGGTGCCTAGTGCCACTTGCTTGAACTGTCCTGACGGTCTCTCAAATGACCTTTCTAACTTTATCCTCCCTTCCATGACCCTCATCCCACATTCAGGTGCCACCATCTACTGTGGCTGCCTAGCGGTCACTCAGCGCCTGGCAGCCTGAGCCTGGCAACGCAGTTGAATAAGCACCAGCTCTTCAGTGTCTTGTTCAAACATCTCCAAGCTCTTTTCCAACTCAGCTCTTCACATTTGAAAAGTGGCTAATGTGATAAGTGATATGCATTTGTGTGTGTGTGTGTGTGTGTGTGTGTGTGTACATGCACTTGCAGGTGTGTGTGATACTTTTACAGACTGTGATGAGTAATAAGTGCTCATCTCATTGTGGGCTCTCAAAACAAGTAGCTGTTCTCAATATCGTATTGAGGACCCTGAGTGTCAGCTTCCAGTTTTCTTATACAACAAGGGCTGATCATATACAATGCATCAGATTACTGTGAGGATCATACTGAATCATATATTTATAAAGCTTAGCACAATATTTACTAAGCACACAGTAAGTGGGTACTCTATTAATATTAGTTCCCTTCTCAGTCCCAGGGCCCTGTGCAGCTACTATCTAGAGCTTTAAAACTGAACTAAAAGCTGGGTGTGGTGGCACACACCTGTAATCCCAGTACTTGGGAGGCTGAGACAGGAGGATCACAGGTTCAAGGACAGCCTCACCAACTTAGCGAGGCACTGAGCAAGTTAGTGAGACCCTGTTTCAAAATAAAAAATAAAATAGGGCTGGAGGTGTAGCTTAGTGGTAGAATGTCTCTAGGTTCAATCCCTAGTACCACAAAACAAATAAATAAACAAACAAACAAACATAACTAGAAGACCATATATTCATTCAGGTACTTACAAAGTTATTGCAATATCCAGAAATGCATTGTTAAAACCAGATTGAATGGGACACAGAGTCAACGCTATAGGATGGCAGAGAAAAATACAACTTAAGCATAGAGGGGACTGAGAAGTTGGGCTAGCAGACATGCAGACTTAGAGAAAAGGTAAAGCACGCTCATCCCTCAGAACTTTTTTTTAACTTTTTATGTTCATTTATTGGTGCATTGTAAATTATAATTATACATTTTGATATATGTCAGGGTATGAACATCAGACATGCACACATTGCACATTTAGCCCTCCCTCCAATCCCACCCTATTCCCTCCCCCTTCCCTCCCTTTCATGCTCCAGATAGTGATTGAGTTTTATAGGTTTGTGTATGTACATCATGTGCTATAGTGTGTTTCCC